>JANHFP010006564.1:36604-55753 GCA_032468135.1 Calamaria suluensis
CTACTTGCATTTTTAGGTGCTTTCAAAACTGCTAGGTTGGCAGAAGCTGGGACAAGTAACGGGAGCTCACCCCGTTACACGGCACTAGGGTTTCGAACTGCTGAATTGCCAACCTTCCGATTGACAAGCTCAGCTATCTTACCCGCTGAGTCACTGTGTCCCCTTCAAAATAATACAACTTGCTAAAATGAAATGTAATATATACACTGTTCTAGGAGCACATGTAACTGCACATACTGCTGCATTTTATACAAGCTGAAGATTCTGGATACTTTTTAAGGGCAGCCCCCCCTCCCACACACACTTATACAATAAGTCATTTAGTTGATAACGTTCATGGTTTCCAGCTTCTCATTTTTCTTTTATCTGATTTTCTTTTCTTTATTTAAAAAACCACACATATTATACAGACATTATATACAAATGAGTTGAGTTTTGAGTTGCAAACTTTCACTAACGCAAACTGTCTGGAACACTAACCTAAGCTAAACTAATCCTTTCCTGCCTTTTCCCAACTTCCAGTTGAATATTTTTTATGCTTGTTTGGATTCACAAACAATATGGATTTATGAACAGAGTCTCAGAACATAGCCCCTTTGTAAGTAGAACATTGTCCTTATCATTAATTTATACATAAGTGTTTTGGTTTAACCACATTGATTTTCCTCCTAGATTCTGGTGGGTATAGAGTTGATTGGTATTGAGAATTATAAGGAATGACGTGACATGTGTGAATTGTATTGAAACTGCAAGTTACAGAATCTCATTTAAAATAAAACTAGCTATATTTAAAAAAGAAAATCAAACATTGTTACATATGCAGTAGGGCTTAGATGAAGTAATAACCATGAGATTGCACATGACAGTTTGTTCAGTGGTGACAGTTACAAGGTAACAGAAGAAAAAGTATCCTCAGCTGGAGAGAACTGGTAATACCAGTATTAGAATGTTTAATCTCAGAATGACATGGCTTGTTTACATCTTCTTTTTGGAGTGAGATTTTTTTTCCTGTACATTGAAAGGTCCTTGTCATCTCCTGGTTAAAGGAGGCATTATTCTAGAAATGTAACTCATTATTCTTTTTGTATATATTTATTTACATGGTACATCTACAAGTGAACACACAAAACATGTTTTGTCTTTGGTCAAGGCTTAGATTTCTGTTCCATGAATTCTAGAGAAACCTAAGAGGTAGAGGAGTTGCCTTGTCTTCACCATATTTGGACACAACTATGGAAGGATGCTGTATTCAAATTTCCAGTTCAACAAATAATGAGGAAAATTTTGCATTAGAAGGACAAATACATAGCTACTGTAATACAAGAGGAATGTAAATTTCTTGCAGACTTCATACTCAGTTGCTGAAATACCATAATTGCAGTGTATATAAGAGTTGTGTTGAATCAAAACACAAAGAACCTATTTGCTATTCTGTTCTCATCATAGCCAAATAGATTCTGGTGGGGAAGCCATAACAAGATGCAATATCATATCTTCTTGCTTATTAGTTCCCTAGCACTATTATTTAGACACATACTGGAAATTTTCTAATCCCACTTTAAAATTGTCTAACTTTACATTTTGTGGTGAATTTCTTATTTTCATTTGTCCTAAATCTCTCTCCATCACCACTATTCAGCTCAGTTTGATGATTCTAATGTTGTAACAAATGGAACTCCCATCATTTTTTCCTGTAATATTCATAATTTTATGTCACATTATCCCAAATTCCCAGATTCATTCTCCCTTTCTTAAGTTAAACAACCTGAAATATAACTTTGCTGAATATTATTCCATCCTGTGTTCATTCTACCCCAATGCTTCAATCAATCAGTTAAGTGATTTTTTTTCCTAGTAGATATACAATGTATTAGTGTTATTCCCCAATTATCTTCCCCAACCAGAAACTTTCTCTGATCTGTTATAGTACTACACATGACCTATTATGAGATTTATATTCTCATCTTAATTTTTTTAAATCACTGATTAGGGCAGAAGAGGGAACTTAATTCCAGTATTTATTATTTATTTTAATGTCCTTAAATAGTCTGACTATTTCCGATGATTCCTTACTCTCCTCTGAATCATTTATGAACAAATTGAAGGAGCATTACTATCGATTTCTATTACAAATTCCAGCAATTTGTTCTTTTTTTCTATTCTTTGTAACTATATATTGAACTATAATAGGACTTCTTTTAACTGAGTTGTCTGTGCATGGATATTCCTAAAGTCTTTTGAGATGAGAATTATTATTGCTAATTGATTATTTATTATAAATTAGGAAATTGTTGGTGAAGTTGTTCTCTTTTGGTTCCAAGGGGTATTTATAGTTGTATTGGGAATTGTTTTCATAAGTGAGCTACAAAGCACCAGCTTCCAATAGAATGTTGAGTACACATAGCTAGGAAGCATGAATCATTAAAACCTATAACCAACTTTTTAGATATTTTTTATGAATTTGGATACCATGCAAACTAGTTTTAACTTACCTATGAACCATTTCAGGCATAATTCTATGTGCATTACACATAAGGGTTTTCTTTGCATACTCTAAACTGTCTAGAAATAAACTATTCCCAGAGACTACCCTTTCTGCTATGTGTAATTTTATATTCCTTTGTAGAGGGTGGGGAAACAACCACACAAATAGCATGTTCTCTGTTCATCAATATGCAATCTGTGCAAAAATGTATATTTCCTCTTTTATTTTCATATTTAATTTTGATACTGAAATTTGTCCAAGGAAACAAAACACCCAATTAAATAAATGATGCAGCGACTTTAATTGCAGCACCACCTTTATTATAACTCTGCACTTTATGACCCAGAAAACTCCCTTTTTGATAATGTGTTAAATTTAGAAGTAAGCTTCCCTTCATGTTAGCATTTTTGTATCATTTGTGTTTGGAAAAAGTACAGTTGTTGGACTCCTGACTTCCCTGTCAGAGTTTGTTTACTTAGTTAGACCAGTGGCTCCCAAAGTGGGCAGTATCACCATCTGGGGGGCGCTGGGATGACTTGGGGGGGTGCTAAGAGGCAAGGGGCAGCAGGGGGACATTAAGAGGCAAGGGGGGTGACAGAGGAATTCACAGTTAAAAGAGCCATAGATGTGGCTGAGCTTTTCCTCAGCACTTCTTGGGGTTTCAACCCCAGGGGAAGGGTTGCTCACTGGTTTTCCCCACCCCACTCCTGCTCCTCTTCTTCCTCCCTTCTCCTATTTCCTCCCCCCTCCCTCTTACATGGCTTTGAAAAAGCCCCTTGGTGGAGCAAACCACATATGCAGGGGAGGCACCCTGGCAGGCAGGCAGTGTGGTGGGAGAGCTCCAGCAGGAGCCCCACAAGGTCACCCAACAGTGCCGCTGAGTGGCAACACAGGTCAGCCAACTGGAGGAGGGTCAGTGCCATCAGGACATACACCTTGTGCAACTAGGCCTTTCCAAGCTGGGAAAACTCTGGAAAGCGCACAGGTGACCAGTTGGAGAGCCTGGCCAACAGCAATGGTACTTTCCCCCCCCCCCCCTTTTTGGCCTTCCCAAATCACACTTTCACTTCTCCCAGGCACTGCTAGGAAGAAAGGAAAGAAATCTCGGGGCCAGCCCAGCCCTATGTCAATGAGCCGAATCATCAAAGAAAGCTACCCCCTATGCAGGCGCAGTTAAAACAGTGTGGCTCTACATTTAGGATCATGGCTCCGTCAGGGGCGCAGCTTGCCCAGTGGCCAAAAGGGAGATCAACCAGAATGGACCACTTTGGGGAAGGAAACAGACAAGCAAAAAAAAAACCCCAACCCTGCTACTCATACAGACACACACACACAAATCTGCCTCTGCCTGGCTGAATATGAAAAGCACTCAGGAGCAAGGTAAGCAAAAGGGACGTGTCAGTCTTATTACCCGCAAGGTTTCCGATGTTGGCCTACTAAGCAGGGTTGTTGTGTGGACTTAATGGGGAAAAATGGGGGTTGGGCTTTGGAGAAAGTTTGGGAACCCCCGCCAAAAAATAAAAATGAGTCCAGACAGCTAAAAACATAACTGAAAAACCCAGATAAGTGTTGAAAATATCAATATCAATAAACGTTATCTTTTCTTTCTTGTTGAAATAAATAGTGGAATGTTTCCATAGGAGGTTTCTTAAATAGGAAACCCATTGTCATGTAATGACAGCTTGAAGGAGATGATTTACCTTGAAATTAACACCCAGGTCTATATCAGTAGAAAAGAGTTTCCTACAATCTGGAAACCTTTAATGATCTTCCAAATCTTGTTTAAAGAAATTGTTGCAGATTTCTATTAGAATGCTTTTTTTATGCCAGCAATTTATTTATTTTTTTGCATTTTTGCATGTGATTATTTGATTCTATTTCACAGGAAGGGTACTTTACTAATAAGTAGTCCATTTTGCTGGAACTCAGAATCCACCCATTGATATGAATTTCCATCTTTTCATTTTTCACCAGAGCAGGAAAAAGTTATGGTTTACTGGTGAATGAATTCCTGTTCTCTTCATTGTAACGTCCACTTTCCCATTGCTAAGAGCTAAGTAAAGTTCCAATATGACTGATTAATTGCAAGTTTATATCAGGCTAGCTTCATTAGCTGGTCCTCCTTTTTTAAAAGAATCTTTTAACTTAATTGGTTTAGTACCAACTTATGGATTTCATTTGTGTGACAATCTCTATATCAGTCACTCTTTTACTTACTTATCCAAAGCATGAAGAATCAACCTTGTGCAATACTTATAGCAGAAATCATTTCAGTTTTGAAGGTGATGGTAAAATGACACTTCGTCAAGCCTTTGATTTGTGAAACTTGTAGATGTTTTTCAAGGTGCTCTCCCCCCCAATTATTTTCTTTGTACCTCTATCCTCAGGTTTGATTCTGTTATTAAAAGTTTATTTTTAGAAAAACATATTTTCTCTTACTGCTTTTCATGTTCCTATGAATCAGAATTGTGTTTTTACATTCCCCTATGAAACATTTTTGAAAGGACTAAGAATCCACTCTTAAGTCAAAGGAATAGGTCTGATGAACATATGGAACAATAAACATAAGAGACAATAAAATGTTGTGCTGCTGAAACTCAAGAATTCATATCAAACCCTTACAGAAGAAACCGGCCATGACTTTTCACAAAGGCAAAAGACATTCAGGAGTGTCATAGGGAATGGATTTATTAGATTTCATTAATATTAATACTCAGCATTAGGATAAACAGGACAGATTTCAACTAGTAGCATTTGAGAGAGAAGTAGAAAGACAAATTATGTTGATGTTTATTATTGCCTACCCAAAAAAGATATGGATGCAAAAAAATTATAATATAGATGATGCTTTTCAAAAATAGTTAATGCACACTAGACCAGGTGGAAAAAATCAATATCTTAGACAAAAATCAATGTGCCCAAATTTGAAGATTATAATCATTTTCTAGGTTCACACAAAATTCTGTATGATAAACTACTAAACTAAACCCAATTAACAAAATATACAACACACAGTAAAAATAAGCCCTGCTAAGCATGTAACATTTAATATTAAATTTCATTTTAATGATTACTGATTATTCAACTTTTCATCAGTAGGCTCAATAGCATTCTACAATTCTATACTTTGAAAGTCTCTGGCCCCTTCCTTTTTTTCTAGCGTTTTAATTTGAAAAACTAATTCTGTACCATGACTGAAAACTGAGCTTGATCCCAGCCAGATAGCTTAGAAGCGTGTACAAGCCTTGATAAGGTTAATTCCAATTGGTGCTTCGTCCACAGGCTTGGGACTTTTTCTCTTTTCCCTTTCCTCTGCAGCTTGATTGCAACCCTCATACCTTTCAACAGAGCAGCTTATCTAGCTTGGGTTAATGAATTTTCTGAACAATAATCAAATTCAAGCTGCTTTGGATTTTAAAAAGACAATGGGTCTTTTTGTAGTAATTTACTTTTGGAGTTCCATACATTTCATTATACGCAGCTGATGACCTCCCTACTTGTATCAATGATTTGGGAGATTGGGGGGAGAAATTCCAAAGAATTAAAAAGACAAATTCTGGGCCTGCAAGGAGTATGATAGACAGGTATTTTTAAGGGGTAAGTTTTAAAGAATAATGCTCAGTATTGCTTGTTATTGGGTTCCATGGCTCCGGGTGAAAAGTAAAATGTTGGAATATTTACCTAAGGGACTTGTAGGCAGCTGTGTATAAGCAATTATCTCTAGGAGGAAATAAACCAAAATTGTATAATAAATATAAATTTTAATAAGTCATATATTAGTCAAAATTAACCATTCCAAAACAATCTGATCATTCATGATATCAAAATGCAGTATGCATTAGTTATCAGACTTCAGAGGCCTTCCAGAATAATTTAATCTTGACAATTTTTGGGAAGTTATCAGGAAAGGAAACAATCTTTCCTTTTGGAAACAAACTATTATTGGAGATAAGCTCCCACAGAGGACACCAACTTCTGCCTAAACTCTCATACATATTTGGGACAAGCAAAGGCAATCTCAACAATTTCAAGTTTCAGTTCATATAGGGCTTGATAGTACCACCCAGCATCTTGAAGCGAGTGCAGCTTTTGTAGCAGCAATGTAATGTAACAAAAATAGGGCCAATCCATAGGGATATATAAAGCTGTGTTCTGCACAGTTGAGGTTTCTAGGTGGTCTTTTGAGGGCAGCTCCATAGGATAAATTACAATTGTCCAAACAGGATGACAGGTGACAAGGATATGAGTGACTATCTCAGTGCATCCAGGAAAGACTGCAATTGGCAACCAACAAAAACTGCAAAGAGCTGGAATGACTATGTTTCTAGTTGTACATTTAGATCATGTCTAGATGCACACAACATGCAGAAGGAGACTTGTTTGATCTTGCATTTTGTAGAAATGCAGCTAACGTTAAACACAAATTTTATAAC
This sequence comes from Calamaria suluensis, assembly GCA_032468135.1. Lineage (NCBI taxonomy): Eukaryota > Metazoa > Chordata > Lepidosauria > Squamata > Calamariidae > Calamaria > Calamaria suluensis. The sequence continues at coordinate 43,523 of JANHFP010006564.1, forward strand.
CTCAAATAAGGGCACAGGGCAGTAGTTTATGTCAATGTTTGCTCAGTGAGGCTGGCTGCCATACAACTGAGTCCTGCCCTATGCCTCATGTGAGTCCATTGTTCATGCTATATCTTAGGCAAATGCCTCAATACTTCCTATGGGCACGTATGCTTGCTGGTGGATGGGAAGGGAATGACTTATATCAGGTAGCTGAGTGACTGCAATACCTGCAACTGGGAAAAACTATATCAAATCTGTTACAGGTTTCTGCCCAAAGAGAAATGTAAAATTCTTCTCTCCCCACTCTTTATAGCTGTGATGGTGAACCTATGGAACGTGTGCCATTGGTGGCACACACAGCCCTCTGTGAGCACACCAGTAGTCCAGCCCAGCTCCACAGCACATACACATGCACCTCTGGCTGCCCCGCTCCTCTTTGGGTCTCTGATGTGCATACACATGGGGGTAGGGTGCATGTGCAGGGGCTCCCATTGCATATTGAGGGTTCACATGCACATTTTGGACCTGTAAGGCCTCCTGCACCAACATGGAAGCCAAAACGGCATGGAGGAATCGCGGGAGGTCCCCCTGTGCCCCATTTTGGGTCTGGAAAGCATGCACCAACCTGGAAGCCAAAAATGCATGGGGGTGCAATGTATGGGTGGAGGGCAGGACACATGCACAGGATGGGGCACCAATACGGTGGGGCTCTCACATTGCATTTTGGAGGTTCTGGCACGTGTGTGCACATTTGCGTGCATGCACTTTGGGCACTCAGGACCAAAAAGGTTAACCTCACTACTTTATAGTATGCAAACTAGTTAATAAAGCATTGGAAGTTTAATCAAATTCAGTTCCTTATTTATTTTTGGCATTATTTAAACATGCAAATAGAAGTAGGATGGGCTATACAATTTTAAGTTTACTGCAAACTAAAAATATTAATTAGATTAAGTTATTAAGATTTACAGTGTCCTGCTAAGTATAGCAGGTCTAGGTATTTCCATTAAGGCTTTCATTATAATTTCTAATATTAAATATTTGTCTTCCTTACTGTTCAGAGAAGAAAATGAATTAACTTGAAAAGGGACTTGCAGCTTTGCTCACTTTAAAACAATAATTACAAAAATTAAAGTACATCACATTCAATAGAGCATTCATAATAGTGCCATTGGTAAAAAAACAAAATTTGTTTCGTTGCTGATATTTTGCTGTACATTTATTTCAATAAGGTCCGTACATATGGGAATGTATGACTAGTGTTTTTCTCTCCCCAATTACTTTTATAAATTGGGAATTGTATTATCTTGTATTTTCTTTTATGGATTGCACCAATAGTGGCTAAACCAATTTCATTGTATACATTATGTACAACAACAATAAAGATTATGATGCAGGGGTGGGTTCTACTTACCTTTACTACTGGTTCTGTAGTCCAACGATTGCCATGTGCATGCTCCGCACATGCGCAGTACAGCACACATGGCAGGTGGGAGGGCCCAGCTCCCGGTCTCACAGAACCAGTTCAGTGACGTCACCCCTCACCACTACTGGATCATGCAAACCAGTCCAAACCGGGAGCAACCCACCACTGCTATGATGATGATAATGATAAATTGTCCAGAATTTATTCCCAGATTTATTAGTATATTTAAGGTATTTATTTTGAGAGCTTCCTTTGACATACCACCAGATATTTGTGTATAAATTTAATAAATAGTTTCATAATTTACCACTTGTGACTAATAAGTAGAGATATTTCCACAAGAAATCCAAATACCTAAGCCTTTTAATGCTTTCCACAGTTTTTGAATTTGAGCTATAATAACCATCACTTGTCTCATGCTGTTTTTAAGAGTTGACTTCTATGTTATAGTTTATTTTATAATGCTGCTACAGCTCTTTTGGAGAGATTTGGAAGCTTGAGCAATGAGATGAGACCGTCTGTTACTTCCTTTTCAAAATAGGCTTTTGAAATTCATATTTTCAAACTACATTGATAATATTGAGAACTATCGGAAAAACAAATATTGGACAGTGTTGGGAAAATATCAAAGTTATATCTGATTCCTAAGCTGTAAAATATATGTTCACGTATTTAAATAAAATCATTTTTCTTCTCTCTAGGGGCTTCAAAAAAGTCAGAGTTCACATTTGGCAGGTCCTAATAGTGAACGACCTCTCTCTTCCACTGGGCCTTCCCAGCATCTCCAGGCAGCTGGCACTGGTATTCAAAATCAAAATGGACATCCTACCATGCCTAGCAATTCAGTAACACAGGGGGCTGCTCTCAATCACTTTCCCTCTCACACTGCTACCTCAGGTGGACAACAAGGCATTACCTTAACCAAAGAGAGCAAGCCTTCAGGAAATACATCAGCAGTGCCTGACATAAACAGGCATTCTGGAGAGACACTTAACAGCACTGCCAGTGTAGAAGGACTTCCTAATCATGTCCATCAGGTGACGGCAGATGCTGTTTCTAGCCCTAGCCATGGAGATTCAAAGTCACCAGGTTTACTTAGTTCAGACAATCCTCAGCTCTCTGCCTTGTTGATGGGAAAAGCCAATAACAATGTGGGTACTGGAACCTGTGACAAAGTCAATAACATCCATCCAACGGTTCATACAAAGACTGAGAATTCTGTTGCATCCTCACCATCTTCAGCCATTTCCACAGCAACACCTTCTCCAAAATCTACTGAACAGACTACCACAAACAGTGTTACCAGCCTTAACAGCCCTCATAGTAGACATGCAGTTAATGGAGAGGTATTGGAGGACTCTCAGAGCCCCATAAAAATCAATCCTCCTCTTACTGGACACAAATCTAATTCCTCGATCATACCATCTATGTCGGTATCTATATATCCAAGTTCTGCAGAGGTTCTGAAAGCTTGCAGGTAAGTGCATAAACTTTAATTGCAAGTAACAATTTTATATATACTGTCTGTCCCCAAATGTTTTTAATTTTATTGAAATAAAAATCATTAAATTGTATGATAGATATTTATTTTTATAGATACTTGTTTTAAATTGTTGTATGTCCCATTGCAAATAAATGTGTTCTGACTTTTGAGCTCTTTTAAAGAGAAAACTTATGAAAATATATACAATAACTACCTGTTTAAATATGTATTTGAAATTGAAGAGCAATTTTACCCCTACCCAATGTTATAGCAAATTCTGACAGAAGAAATGGAGTAGCCACCATGAGTTATAATGAAGGCAAAATATACAGTGGATATAAAAACTCTATACATCTATTAAAATGACAAGTTTTTGAGATGTAAAAAAGTGAGATCAATATAAATCACTTGAAATGTTTTCCACCTGCAGAATTCAGTTGGAAAAATAAGTTGAAATATTTTAAGGGGAAAATGAAAATAAAAAAGCATACAATAATCTGGTTGCTTAAGTGCACACCCTTAAACTAATACTTTGCTGAAACGCCTTTTGATTTTTTGATAGTATTCTTTCTGTTGGGGTAGGAGCATGGCACATCTTGCCTTGGGAATCTTTGTCCCCTCTTCCTTGCATAAGCACTCCAAATCTGTCAGATTGCAAAGGCATCTTCTTCTGTGTACAGCCCTCTTCAAGTCACCCCATAGATTTTCAATTGGATTCAGGTCTGGGCTCTATCTGTCCATTCAAAAACATTGATCTTCTGGTGAATTCATTCTGTTGATTTGGAAATTTGCTTTAGGTCATTGTCATATGAAAGGTGATATTCCTTTCAATCTTCAGCATTTTATGCCTTGGAACTTTTTCTTCTTCTCCTGACTGATACCTTCCAATAGTGAGGTCCCTTTAATACTTTGTAAGCTCTTTACAGACCATTGCTTTTGGTATAAGAGGCAACTGAGTAAATATCAGGAAACTCCTACCAGAACAGCTGAACTGGGCTTGAACAGAATCACTTTAATTGGTGGCAGGTGGGTCTTGACTACAGTTTACCATCAGTTTGAATGGGATTGGTTAATTCTGAATACAGCTACATCCCTATTTATAAGAGGGTGTGCAGACTTGTGCAACCAGCTTATTTGTTGTCGCCCGCCAGCAGCCAGCCAGTGAGGAGGTTGGGAGGAACTTGGGCCAGTCCTGGGGGGCTGGGAAAAGCTTGGATGAGGGCTATGCGTGGGAAGCAGATAGAGAGCTAGACAGCAGCAAGACAGAGGAACAGCTGGAGCCTGTTCCCAGTGTGTGCATGCACAGAGCTGCCAGAAGACAAGAAGAACTCAGAAAGCAGGGTTGACTTGGGAGTAAAGCCACACCTTGGAGGTGATTGGCCCCACCCATAGGAAACAAAAGAGGAGCGAACAGGGAGTGGGCTTTTGCAGGAAACAATTTGTTTGTTCCATGACTGTGAGACTCTGTGCCAAGTTTTGCCTTCTACTGCATTTGGAAACAAGTTACATGGCAGCTTGCCAAATGAGATAAGGTATGTTGATAAATATTCCTCTGAAAGACTGTTTGGACAGGCCTTTGCTGACTGTGAATGAAGGTAATTCACAGTCTTGTAAATAAAAGAGGTTTTGCCGGACATGATTCAGCTTCCTGCTTTTTAAGGGAGCCTGGGTCAGAACATTATTGTACTTTTTTGTTGTTATTTCCCCCCCCCTCAGATTTCAGTTCACTATTGAAGTGTATACCTTACATGTTATATGAAAGGTACACAAATTCTGAAGTGATTTACCTTGGTTTTATTTTTTTACATCTCAAAAACCTGGCATTTTAACAAGGGTGTGAGTAGACTTTTTATATCCGCTATAAATGTTCATATTCTCCTCTGACCCATTGAAATAATTGGGAAAGGATTGGTTTTATTTATGTTGAAGAAGTCTCCACTCCCAACATGTCTCCCCTGCATAGAGCTAGGCAGAAAGTACACTTTTGGTTCCTAATCTTTTTGTCCTGGGCTGCACTTATGGGATTTATGGTTCACTTTTACAGAGATTGGTAGATTTTTTTCTGACTTCTGACCAGCTGACTTGGCATCTAAACTTTGTGAAAGGGTGTGAACCTGGTACTGTTATGCACCTCGTTGTTATACACCACCTTGGCAAACAGCAAGAGATTGGCTCAGTCACTCTGTGTTGAACAACAATACATTTAACTGCTCTAGAGATTACATTAGAAATAAGAAATTGATTGCCTTGCTTGTTCAGGAGAATAGAGCAACTTTAAAGAATTTGAGTTGAAAACAACTCCTTGTAGCTATGTGAACCTGCTCTTTTGTTCCCTAAAAGAACAGAATTGCATAGCCAAAAGGTTGGAGAAAGTACTGTAATTCTTTATGGAAAAATAAAAGTTTTACATTCTGTATATTAAACTGTTTTACCTATGCATATTTTCACAATTCTTTCTAATTGAATATTTTGGAACAAAATATTACTAAGCATCATTTGTAAAGGCAGACACGAACTTTAGTTTTAATATTAAATTTTAGCATTATCACTAAAGTACAGATTTAAAACTTTCAGTTTCTGAAGTAAGAAAATGTATTTAAATAATTGAACAGGTATAAACCTTCAAAACGTTTTCTCCACATCCACCACCAAAAAAGATTCTGGAGTAGGAAATATTTTCTTTGGTTTTATATTTTGGTAACATCAACATTTCTCATTTTGAAAAAAAATTCTAACCATGTGGGGCTTTTTCCATCTATTAATACAATAGAAAAAAATAAAAAATGACAGAAAAAAAACTAAAAAAGAAAAATACAGAGCATGTACAGAGCACTTATATATATACAAAAGTTCTGTATAAGATTTCAGGGAACAGTAGCAATAATTCATTGTAATTTTCCATAGATAATCTGCATCAATTTTTGTTAGTAAGCTGCTAAAAATGTTTGTGCAAAAATAACTTTGTTCAGAAATGAATTTACATGTAATAGGAATATATATTTTAAAAATGATTCATAACATTACATTTTTGTCTCAAAGTTAGCTAATATATTTAATGGGTTCCTCCCAAGATGAAAATTTCTCCTTTTTTGACAAAACCTGACTATAGAAGTTTCTACTAGTGTAGAGATAAGGTTTTAAGTTATGCTTCTGCTGTCTTTCTTTGAACTAATTCTAGGCTTTGGGGACATCTTTCTGTGGATTATAGGATTTGCAGCATTTTAAACTTGGATTTTAATAATTGCCATGATTGGTCTGTAAGATTTTATTATTAAAATTAATTCTTTCAAAAGAAACATTCAGTGCATGCAAATATTGGAGTTTTTTAGATTTGGCATTATGTATTCATGGTCAAAATTTAAGTATCTCCAGTAACTATAATGTTGCATTCTTACTACTGCATAGTCCATACTGCAAACTACAGGGCACACTAGAGCTGGTTTAGTTCCTGTAACTCTTAAAACAAGCACATACTTGTACCTGGTATGCATATATTTTAATAGGCAATCTCAGTTTTCTCTCTGTTTTATTCTAAACATCTTTATGAGGGAATATGGCAGTGAGAGGATTACTATCGAAGCTAAGTTGTGAATCAGGGAAAAGAACGAACTCATGAATATAAATATGAATGAATAATATAGTTGAAAACATAAAAGATGTTTGAAAATTAGTAGCAGCCCTAAGAAACATTGACTGTATTTCATTCTTGTGAATGTTTGAATAGGATCTTATATGTCAGTACTCTGTTACTGCCTGTATTGCTTAGCGACAAAAAATGTAATGGTCCAGATTGGCATCATAACCCAAGGACTATGTGAGTCATTAAGCAAATACCTCCCGTGACTATGACTTCTGACTTCCGTCAACTTCCTCATTGACTTAACTTGTGGGAAGTTAGTATATACCATCAGACGTTGCAGTCACATGACCATGGTTTACTCTGATGTGATCATGATGCAGGGACTGAGTATCTAGATCATGATTGTGGGGCGATTGCATTGGCCAGAAGTGTGGGGACTGGTTATAAGTTCCATTCATTCAGCACCATTGAATGGTCTGTAAATGATATGGCATAACCCACAGACTATCTGTAAAGGACTGCTTTGGGGTTCTGCTCTGACATTTTACCCTCCTAAGGTTTTTATTTCTGTATTAAAAAGAACTGTCAGTTTTATAAATTCTTCACAATTTCTCTTCTGTAGTTATTTAAGTTTATTTTAGATTTTACTGTGCAATTTGTTATAAACTTCTGTTGTATAAAATGTCAGTCTGCAGAAAACTATAGAAATATAGCAAATAAATATAGAAATGTTCATATATGTATATGAATATATTTCTTACAAACAATTACATTAAAGAGCACAGCTTCATAGAGTACAGAGTGCTGTATATTAAAAGAATTTAGTGTAAACATATATTGCAAGTGATTAACCATGTAGGAGTGAGAAATAGAATAGAAAATTAGGGACTGATAAATTATTGAAGCATATTAAATATGAAATTGTTGAAATTGAAAATACCACTTCTTATACAAATACAATTGTATTATGTTGTTGAGTTCTGCTATAAGCTAGAGAAATCTACCAACAAAACCACAATAATAAACTTCCAGAAACACTATCCTAAGACCTGGGACCCAGGAGAGTGAGAATCACATGTATCTCTGAGGTGAAGCTGTGCCAGAAGGTAGGTGTAGCAATAGGGAAGGGATGCTTCCTCAGTCGTACAAGGTGACAAAACTTTATTTGAGGGTACCTGTAATACACTCACTGTGCCTGAATATGCCAGGTGAACAGAAATCTGAAAGTAGATGGTCAATCAGATAACTAGTCCTTCCAACATGAAGGATTTATAGGTAACAACCAGCATCTTCAATTGCACCCATAAGTGAATTTGCAGCCAATGCAGTAGGTGATGACATATGAACATAATGAGAAGTTCCCTTTACTGAGAGTCAGTTTAGTCTAGTTGTTTAGGCACCAAGGTAGAAACCAGGAAGGAGTCTATCAGTTCTAGTCAGTGGTGGGATTCTACCCAATTGTGAAATCTATTTTTTTTTTGCCACCGGTTCTATGGGCGTGACTTGGTGCGCATGTGACTGGGTGGGCATGGCCAGATTTTTTTACGTTTTAAAACATTTTTAACTAGTAAAAATGCTTTAAAAAATAAAAAAGGTTCCGATGATCACCATCTGAATAGCCTGACCCTCACCAAGCCAGACCCAATGCCTCCTAGCCCTGAAAATTGCCCACCTTCCCACCTTGGCCACCCAGTCCAGGAGATGACGGAGGGGGAGAGAGACAAACTTTTCATTCACCCCAATCTTCCTGCTGTGGATTTTCACGCCTTGCTTCATACACCCAGGATTGTCGCCCTTGTCTTCTTCTTCCTCCTCCTCTCCATCTTCCAAATGGAAAATTGCCAGGAGCAAGTGCAAAAAGAAACACTTGCTTGCTCCTGGCGTTTTTCCATCTGGAGTAAGCTTTCATACCTGTGAAGGCAAGTGTGCCTTCCTGCGCTGCTTCCTAAAAAACTCACAAGTACCCCTGTGCACACATGTTTTGTGCATATGTGTGTGTGACTTTGATCCTGCTCTTTTGAAGCAGCTCATCCGGGGCAAGGTGCCTTTAAGATGAGCGGCCAGGAATGTGACATCAGGCATGGGCTGCTGCAAGAGACTAGGAGTAAAGTCACATGCACAAGAAGCACTTGCTTGCTCCTGACATTTTTCCATCTGAATGAAGCTTTCATATCTTTGAAGGCAAGTCTGCCTTCCTGCGTTGCTCACTAAAAACCTCGCAAGTACTGCTATGTAGGTTTTGTGCATGTGTTCGTGTGTGTGTGCAACTTTGATCCTGCTCTTTCGCAGAAGACTATGTGGGGTAAGGTGCCTTTAAGATAAGCAGCCGGGGATGGGATATCAGGCATGGGCTGCTGCACACTCCTTTTCTCTCACAGGCTGCTGATCTGGGGAGGGGCTACCCAATGCGGAACTCTGCCGTGGTTCCTCTCATCTTAAAGGTGCCTCCCCCTGCCATCACTGCCCCCATCTGGTGTGCCCTCCCCCCTTCCTGGCTAGGCAGCCCCATGCACAGAATGTTTGAAACAAGTTTTAACCAGGAAGTAACCATGTCTGGGCAGGTGGCTGAAGTCTCATGTTGCTGCCATTACCGGTTCTCTGAAACACATACCACCATCGCTACTGGATCGCCCGAACCAGTAGCATTTCTACCGGTTCAGACCAGCCAGACTTTCAGCCGTAAGCGAACTGGTTCTCTTGTTTCTTTGAAGTGGGCCTGCCCACCCGCCCCTGTGTTACACTTACTTATATTTTTGCTTCCAAAGCCCAGCTGATAAGGGCAGCAGAGTGGATTGCCACTCCTCAGCTGTTTTCCTTGCTCTCAGCAACGTTGAAGTTCAATTTTCTGCAAAGTGTGCACACGCACACAGCGAACCAGTTGTTAAACCGGTAGGATCCCATCACTGGTTCTAGCCCCACCTTATACATGAAAGTCAGCCAGATGACTTTCGGCCAGTCACTCACACTCAACTCACAATGTCAGGTTATAATCTGGTCAGTCAATTTCCACTACAACCAATGGATCAAATTTGGTTGATCCAAAAATTTGACCCTACACATGTGGGAAAATAAGGGAGGGAAGTGCTCATTACTGCTCATGCTGCTGCATTTTGTGCCAGCTACAGTACATCTTCCAGATGGTCTGCAAGGGCAGTCCCATGTAGAACATATTGCAAGTCCAGAGGACGTTATGTAGAGGCTGTCCCAGTCACGCTGTTCCTGCCCATCAATAATAGTAGCATATTAGTCTCTAATATGGAACTGACATCCCATGAAAGATCAGTGATGGAACTATGCTCCATTCCAAGGAGGCCGAACAGCCACAACCACTCTTCTTGGGATTGGGTTAAAGTTTGTTCCTCCCTATCCATACCTGAATAGTGTCTAGACCCGTGATGGCAAACCTATGGCACGCGTGCCACAGGTGGCACACAGAGCCATATTGGTGGGCACATGAGCACAGGGATAAAGTAATTGGTGGAGTACATAGAATTATGGGTGTGGGCACGCAGGCAACACCCCCCTGCCGTGTTTCCCCTGCTTTTGGCCCTTTTTGGCAAAAAGGTTAGCCATCACTGGTCTAGGCCTTGGGTTGATATATGGACAGCTTCACCTCTGCAACCCATGATTGAGCTGCAGAGTTCTGAACTGGTGGATGTCCTTGCCTAGTGGTTTCAGGTAGAAGTTAAGGAATAACAGTTGAAAGGGACTTTGCAGGTCTTCTAGTACAACTCTGTGCTCAAGCAAGTAACCCTATATTGTTTCAGAAAAATGAAGAGAATAATCTCTTCTTAAAATATTAAAAGAGGAGAGGAGAGGAGAGTTGGGTACAGAGTTTTCCCCTCAAGTAAGGGATCACAGATGGAGTCACTCCTTTCCCAATAACACAAACTGGAAACCACTCCAGTATAGTTCTTACCACCCTCAGCCCTTGCAGTTGGTACAAGACAATACTATGGTCAGCAGTATTGAAAGGATAGATACACCATCTCCCCACCCTAACCTGGCCAAAGATCCTTGCCAAGTCTTTGTAATACACCCCAGTCTGAAAACCAACAAAAATGGTTTGGGATAATTCATTTTCCTTAAGATCCTGTGTAACTGCCATCATGGCATCCTTTCACAATCTTCCCCACAAAGGGAAGATTGGAAGTTGGATGATAGTTGCCCAAAATGGAGAAATATAATTATTTAGCTTCTAACATCCCTAAATGAAAATGAGAGTTCAGCTAGAAGTAATGTTGATGTTGTGATTATGAAATAGCTATGAAGATGATGTTTACATTTTGTAAATGAGTGCTTATGATCATAAGTATGAGGACTGATCATTAGCCACCTTTTTAGTGCTGTTGTAATTTGGAACAATCATTAATCAAATGGTTAAAAGTCAAGGACTACCTGTACAGCAAAATACGTGAACCATTTCATTAATAGCAATAATTTTCAGAAGTGGTTTGGTATTACCTATTTCCTAGAAAGAAGTACTGGTCCGAAGTTGCCCAGTTGGTTTCACATCCAAGGCAGGACTAACACTGATATTCTATAAGGTATCTTATGCACTATAGGTAATTCTTGTTTAGAGGCTGTTCACAGTTATAGCAGTGATGAAGAAATGACTTTGTGACCAGACCTTGAATTTCTGACCTTTGCAGCTCTGTAAAGCAAAGGAAAGCTGAAGTCAGATCATAAGGAAAGTTAGGGTTTCACTTAGTGATCACTTCAGTTAACAACAGAGTTAGCAGTCTCAGTTGTGGTTGCTAAACAAGGACTTCCTATACATCAAACTTATGTCAATAATGATGTCATGCCTTATTAAAATCTGGGATTCTCCAGTAAGGCCTCTCCACAGACAACAAAGTTGTGGTTTTCCCCTTATTTTAATGCATTAAGCATAAAATAATTATACAGGTAATCCTCAAGTTACGACAGTTCATTTAGTGATCATTCAAAGTTATTGAAATAAGGGAACTTCCGCTTCTGGTAGCGCCGCAAACGGTCGCAGCAAAACTTCGCTGCACCGCCCGATGCTCCGGGGGGCCCCCACCGGGGCACAGGAGAGCTTTTAGAGCCCTCCTGCCAAAAGGGCGGCTTCTGGGTGCCCCCCAAGGTGAGGTTGCTCGCAGGGGGGCCAGTCCCCAGTTCGCCCCAGGCTCCGGAGGTCGCGGAGGCGCCAGACGTCCCAGTCATGGCGCCACAGCGGTGAGCCGAGAGGCTTGAATTTAAAAGAGAAAGTGAGTGAGAGTCGAGCGGCTTTTGAATGGCAGGATCGGCTGTGGAGAGACTTTTCTGACAAAACGGAGTAAGCATTCTTTTAAAACTTTTGCTGGGAGAGAGGAGAGCGGGGGGAGAGGGGGGAGGGGGCTGCCAATCCCCCCCACCCGGCTCCGGACCGCTCTTGAACTTGAACCCTGGACTTTACTGGTGGCGTTTTCTTCTGGTGGCTGGAGATCTGGATGGCTGACTTTGATGGCTGATTGAGTGACTGAAAGTTAAAAATGATTTAACAAGTCACTGTGTGCATCTCCCTGTACCCTGGAGGGGAAATGGTGGATTTTTGATTTCCTGCTTCTTCCTGGCTGTATTTCCGGTCTTTGTCTCTGAGGAACGTCCTGATCTGGAGTTGTTTGGGAACTGTTTGAAGCCTTTTACCATCTTTGCATCCTGACTTTCACCTGGACTTTCCCCTGGAAATTTATTAGAAGAATTGTTTTGCTGCCTGTTTTGCTGGATTATAAATTGAATCTTGGCGGAAATGCCCAA
>JANHFP010006568.1:35629-47315 GCA_032468135.1 Calamaria suluensis
CATTTTAGTACAGCATTTGCTTCAGAATATTTTTTGTCTTGTTTTCCTCCTCTAAAAACTGTGTGCGTCTTATGGTCTGGTGCATCTTATAGTCCGAAAAATACGGTATTTGGTTATTGTACTTATTGTCACAATCCCAAGAATATTGGTGTTTACATACAATAAAACTTCAATATTAAGATTACATATTTATAGTGTGAAAAGACCAGATATGTAATTGTTATCTATTCTAGATATCATGCATTATCATGACCCTGTGGTAGTTTCTTGAAAGGCCAAACAATTGGAGCCAATTTCTGTTAAATAGAGAAGTTATTTCATAGCATAAATAGCAACACGAGTCTCTCTATCATATACCTTGTGGGAGACAAGTACAAAGAGCAGTTTTTCTCATGATAAATAAGCACAGCAGGTAGATTCTGGCTGAAGATGATCCTGAACATATTTCGTTGCCAAGCAACCATGATCTTGAATTTCAGTCAAAAGCTAACTGAAATCCTGTGCAGAGTTTACAGCACAGATGTAATATATTTAGATTACTATTTTTGAATTACAACCATTCGTTTAGCAGCCATTCCATTTAAGTTTGGAATATACAGAGAAAAATGGGAATTCCAGAACATCCCATTGTTCTCATGAGAAGCCTATGCACATCACCTATTTATCCAACCTATATGCTAAATGTATATTGAGGGAAACTGGATTGGAAGATGAAGTGATTTTAAAAATGGAGGAAGAAATATCAGTGACCTGTGCTGTACTAATAACACAATTCTAATAGCTGAAAATGCAAATGACTTGCCAGCTTATAGTGATGAAAGCCAATGAGCATAGGGAAAAAAGAATTAAGATTAAACATAAAGGCAACAAAACTAATAAAAGTAAGCAATGACCTTAGCACCAACAATGAAAATATTGAAGTGATGAATTGTTTCTAACAATCAGAACTGAATGAATGAAATATTAGTCAATCAGTACAATAGACTTTCATTTGATATAGACTTTCATTTGTTATAGTAGTCATAAAAGTATTAGAAAGCAATTGGTTTGGTTTAGTGGTTAAAGTGTTGGCCAAGAAACCAGGATACAGTGAGTTCTAGTCCTGCCTTATGCACGAAAAGTTGTCTGGGTGTCTTTGAACTAGTCACACTCTCTCAGCCAACTCACCACATAAGGTTGTTGTAGCGGGGAAAATAGGAGGCAGGAATATTAGAAATGTTCACCACTTTCAGTTATCTTTTTAAAAGGCTGGATAAAAATCTAATAATAATATTCAGCTATTGGGATGTGTCTATTTCTTACAGTCAAAGAGTTTCCCTATGACATTCAATGGAAACAAGCTTGAAGAAGCAGGATGGAAAGAGTAGTAACAACTTTGAATTTCGGTACTGGAGAATAACATGGGACAGCCAAGAAAACAAATCCAGAGTTCTCACTTGTGGCACAAATGACCAGACTAAAATTAATTCTATTTTGGAAATACTATGCAGATATACTAGATAATTCTTGCCAATTCTGGGAAATATGGAAGGAAATAAAAAAGGTCCTATAGCAAAATGAATGGATTCAATGACAGCACAGATGGGTGATCTATTGGAATACAGGTAGTCCTCGACTTAAAACAATTCACTGAGTGACTGTTCAGTTACAACACTGAAAAAAAGTGACATGATCATTTTTCACATTTATGACTTTTGTAGCATCCTCATGCTCATTTGATGAGAGTTCAGGTGCTTGGCAACTGGTTCATGCATATGATCCCAGGGTCATGTGATCAGCTTTTGCAACTTTTTGACAGGCAAAATCAATGGGGAAGCCACATTCACTTAACAACAGGTTACTAACTTATCAACTGCAGTGATTCACTTAACAACTGTGGCAAGAAGGGTCATAAAATGAGGCAAAACTCATTTATCAAATGCCTCACTTAGCAATAGACATTTTGGTTCAGTTGTGGTCATAAGTCGAGGACTACCTGTATTAGAAGGACCAGATTTGGGACAGATCTTTCTGAAAACACTCTATCTATTTGGTCACCAATAGTCAACACTGATTTGGTAGGACAATCAAATGAATATTGGAGAAAGAGGACATCTTTCTAAAAGGAAAGGGAAGCTCTTCTAAGAATTAATAGTCCATTAATAGTCCATAGTCCATTCTTAATAGTCCATATATTTTAAGATATTTTTCCAAATAAATACAAAATACCACATGACAGAGAATTCCTGCTGGTACAGCTTTCCTTTGAAATATATGCAAGTGTCTATCAATGCACAGATAAAGTACTGATAGGTACCTATTTTGGAAATAAAGCAATACTTACAATCAGCTTTATTTCACAATGTCAACAAAACAATTGAGAAGATTAACACTATTAATTTTACTATTGTAAGATATAAAATGTTGCTTGTATCATCTGTTTTTAAATCCCTGCAATTCAAAATTCTCTCATGCAGCTTGAAGAAAAAGACAGTTAATTCCTCCTTCTCTATTACCCCAAGTTCTGTGAGGAAGTTGTTATGACATAGAACAGATGTGAAATGTTGACTCAATTAAAATGCATAACTTCCATGAAATGCTTGTCACAAAGAAGTCCATTTATATGGTTTTCCGTCATGAAGATTGGCAGGAAATTAAAGGAACCATGCCACATGCAATTAATTGAGCACTTTGCATCAAATATTCTTTGTGCTCCTTGAATGCAAAGAGAATACATGTGCACACTATTTTGTCATTTCTTCTCCCTTCCCCCCTCCATAGGAGATGAAAATGATGATTATTAAATCACAAAACAAAACTAAAGGCTACAGAGGTGTGGGTGATATGTTTTAGTTATGAATAATACCTGAAACAAATGTTTAAAATTGTGGGGATAAATTTACAAATGGAATTTACATTTGGGATATAATCTTGAGTGCTTTAAACAGAATGATTTTAGGAGTGTCTTAAATGAACTTGGTGTGCATAAACCATCCTTGCCAGTATAGCCACACTAGATCCACAAGTGACATTTATGAGGAAATGGTGCCTTTTTGGTGATTTTGCTTCATGTGTGATATTTCTAAGATTATTTATCAACAAGAAAAAACATTTTTGTTTCTTTAGGCTTTTAAACATGAAATTCATAGACCACACATTACAGATACAGAAAGATAAAGAGAGAGAGTACTGTTGTATTAAAGGACTGTTTTCACTGTATTAACACTGTATTTTTAGTTGAACCATTAAAATTTTGAATGATATGACTCAGCAAAAAAAAAAGAATGGTAATACACAATTCATTATTTTTTTTGGTGGTAAGGAATCATAATGAATAGTAATACACAGTTAGGGACATGGTGGTTCAGCGGGTAAAACAGCTGAGCTTGTTGATTGGAAGGTCGGCAGTTCAGCAGTTTGAATCCCTAGTGCCATGTAACGGGGTGAGCTCCCGTTACTTGTCTCAGCGTCTGCAAACCTAGCAGTTTTGAAAGCACCTAAAAAATGCAAGTAGAAAAAATAGGGACCACCTTTGGTGGGAAGGTAACAGCGTTCCATGCGCTTTTGGCGTTTAGTCATGCCGGCCACATGACCGCGGAGACGTCTTTGGACAGCGCTGGCTCTTTGGCTTTGAAACGGAGATGAGCACCGCCCCCTAGAGTCGCAAACGACTAGCACATATGTGTGAGTGAAACCTTTACCTTTAAAATGATGATAGATGCAAGTGAAGTTTTTAAATGACTTGCTATTTGGATTCAAATTTGGGAGGGAGGGTTAAGTAAGGTGCTTTGAGTGGGGCCCATCCTCGAGTGCTCTCCCTTCTTTTTAATCACTGCTCTCTTGAACCTAGTCAGGGGTTCAAAAGAGTAAAGTTTATTCTCGGAACTGACCAGTTTATTCAAAGCCTGCGATTAGCCAGAAACTTAGAAGAAGGAAATCGACATGGCCAAGTGAGGTTTGCTATTTGTTAATAGACTCCTACAGGGAATGGCATCGTGGGCATTTGTCCACTGATATCACAGTCTGATGACAGCCCTGAGATTAGCTGTGCTAGAATTATAAAAACACAGCAATTGATTGGCTTAACACTCCAGTCTTAAAGAACTCATCGACCTTTCAATAACCATTTTTGGTCTCTAAAATCTAAATGGCTTGATAGTTGGAGTCTTTCTATTTGCTTCTTTTACTTTCCTCGTCTCTTATTTCTCCTAGGAAATTTCATATTTCCTAGTCATATAACTAATTGCAACGATCTGCTACATATCAATTTTACAGAGGATAACGTTGAAAAGGCACTTCGCAACCTAAAACCATCTCTATCTATTGGCCCTGATGTATTATGTGCCTACTTCTGTAAAAAAAATATTACACTGCCATAGCGGAATCTCTAAGCACAATCTATGAGTTATCTTTCAGAACCAGCTCCTTATGGTCATTAGCCGTGGTCATCCCTATCTTCATAAAGGGAGGTCCCAGCCCAGTTGAAAATTACTGACCAAACTCACTGTGTTGTGTCATCTGCAAAGTCATGGAATCAATCATAAACAAATTCATTACCCTCCACTTGAGTCAAACAACCTATTCTCTAATAAGCAGTTTGGTTTCAGGTAAAATTTGTCCTACAATTTGAAAATCCTGCACTGCAAAAACATATCGACTACAGAACTTGACCAGGGTAATGCAATAGGCACAATTTACATAGACTTCTGCAAAGCCTTTGATTCAGCGGTACGCGGCAAAGTACTGTTAAAACTAAACCCTTAAGGCACTTCCGGATCCCTGCATAAGTGGATAGCTGTGTTCCTGTCCAACAGACAACAAGCAGTCAAAACAGAGAGCGCCCTATCAAACATTGTACCAGTTAATAGTGGTGTCTCCCAAGGCAGCATTTTAGGACCCACACTCTTTATACTTTACATAAATGAGATTTGTGATCATATTATAAGCAGCTGCGTCCTCTTCCCTGACAATATAAAACTATTCAACACTACCGACAATATTGCTACCCTACAAAGTGACCTTGACTATGTGTCGGAATGGTAAAAAAAATGGCAACTCCAAATCTCCACCAACAAATGCTCTGTCTTACACATTGGGGAAAAAAATCAGAACACCAAATACAAGCTGGACAGATACAACCTTATAGATTACCCTCACTCTGTCAAGGACCTTGGAGTACTCATCTCAAATGATCTAAGCCCCAGAGCCCACTGTTGCCAAAAGGCATTAAGAGTTGTTAACCTAATCTGGCAAAGCTTATTTATTTATTTATTGCATTTCTATACCGCCCCTCTCTGTGGACTCGGGGCGGTTTCCAGCCAAGTTAAAACAATAATGTACACAAAATTTAAAAATTAAAAATTATATCCTAATTGGCTATACATAAATTTGTTAAGATCCCAGTTTAAAATTTATGGCCTTATTTACACTAAGATCATCCCAGGCCGGCCTGGTGGAAGAGATAGGTCTTTAACTCCTGACGGAATGTTTTAAGATCGGGAAGTCTCTGCAGTGCTAGAGGGAGTTCATTCCAGAGGGCTGGAGCCCCCACAGAGAAGGCTCTCCTTCTCGGGGTCGCCAAACAGCACAAAGCGGCCATTGGGACCCTTATCAAGCCTTCTCTGTGGGACCGTACTGGTCGTTGGGAGACTGTCGGCAGAAGGCGGTCTTGCATATACCTTGGTCCCATGCCATGGGTCGCTCTAAAGATCATAACCAGGATCTTAAAGCGAACCCGGAAGACCACAGGGAGCCAATGCAGCTCACGCAGGAGGGGGGTCACCCGGGAGAACCTAGGGGCTCCCATAACCACCTGCGCGGCCGCATTTTGCATCAACTGGAGGCTCCGGGTACTCCCCGCAGGAAGTCCCATGTAGAGAGCATTGCAGTAGTCCAGGCAGGAGGTGACCAGTGCATGTGTGACCGTCCGTAAGGCATCCATATCAAGAAAGGGGCGCAACTGGCGTATCCGGTAAACCTGATACAAAGCCCCCCTGTTTGTGTGTGTGTAAGTATGCACAGACATGGAACAATGATTCAATCTTAGACCACCTTTTGCTGAGTGGAGGTGCTGGAAAGCGAGGCTGGGAAGCAGGGGTGAAATCTAAAAATTGTTGCCACTGGTTCTGTGGGTGTGGCTTGGTGGGTGTGGCAAAGTTGACATCATGCATGTCACTCACTCATGTCATTCTTCCCAAGCTAATTTCTGAGCATTCTCTTGCCCCACTCTCCAGCCTGGAGGGCTGTGCATCCCCCCCTACTAATCTTCCATACAAACTGTCCACCTGGTTTCTGCAAAGGCAGACCTCCCCTGCAGGGTGATCTAAAGCGGGGAAGGGAATGCTGCAAAAAAAGGCAGCGCGGAAGGCAGCCAAGCATGGCAGGGCCACAGATTGGTTTGGGGGCATGGCCAGCCAGCGATCACTACCGGTTCTGCAAACCAGCCCCAATCTCTGCTACTGGTTCTACCGAACTGGTCCGAACCAGTAGAATTCCCCCCTTGCTGGGAAGCCTTCACAGAAGACATGCCGGCTGGTGGGGATTTTTGCCTCTTTTAAGCCTGGACAACTTTAGAAACCAGAGTGGAAGGCCCAGACACACAACAAGTTGTCCCTGCAGCAAGTGAGGTGGTGCTGGCAAGGTGGCGGCGGTGAGTTGTCATAGACTCTTTCAAACACTGTGCTCTTATTTCATTTTTTCACTTAAAGAAAGACAAAATTCTGCCTTCTGTGATGAAACCAGCTAAATTCTATCCACAGAGCTGCCCAGACTATTATCACATCCAGACACAATGCACTGCTATGTAACAAAGCATTTCATGTCTGTTGCGATTGTTGTTCTAGTTGACCAAGCCTTTGAGTGCCAGATTGGATAATCATCCGCTTGTTTTAAAGAGAAAGATAAGCACCCAAGTAAGGAAATTGATCATTTTACTTAGGGTGACAGATGGCATTCCTCTCTCCCCCCCTCCTAATGAATTGATTATCTCCACAGTTGACAAAACACCGGGGTTTTACGGTAGGAGTCAGCTTAGGCATGGGGTGACTAGGTTTCCTTTGCTCGTCTGCAGCTTCATAAGCAGCAATGTCAGAGGCGAGAGAAAGAAGCAAAAGCCCATCACTGCATCTGTGGCAGAGGCAGCACAGGTGAAGTCTTAAAGCACTCCTTACATCTCTCTCTGGCTCGTCTCAGCTGAGTCCTGTCTTAGCTTGCGCTGCTGGAATACGCCATCTTCACAGAATGAAACTTTTGGAAGTGGACTCGCGCACCGGTTGAGCTGGTGAATCAAGCCCCACTTTGCCCACCCCACCCATGAAGAATAAATCCACCAGTTTGGTGAGTCTGACATTTCTCTAACATTTTATGCAGTTATTTTTTTCAGAGCCGCTAGTATGAGATTTTTTTTTTGAATGTTAGAAGTGAGGATCAGAGAATGTAAGGAGAGTCAACTTTTTCCAGAGCTATAGATGTTTCATTAAAGAAACCCACAAAGGTGTTGTTTTGGGCAATTACCTCTTCAGTGTAAATTTCAAATCAGAAATGTAAAGCAAATTCTCCATAATGTTTTGTTAGTAAAACAGACAATCACAATGTAAATCAAATTTCAGAAATATAACCATGGTATCATCCATGCAGTGGATTTTCAATTAATTGGTTCAGGGCTACAGATCTAGATATGAGAGGTTTTTTAAAAATATTATTTGTATTTCAGTGCAATGGAAATGCAATAATTCTTGTATTATCTTTTGAACATGATGCATACAAAATGCATGTACAAAATACTGAACCTGGTTTAAATTATTCTTCTGAAATAATGAATAGCATGCAATTCAATGATGTGAAGTATGTCTTGTTCCAGCGATCGGTCAGTAGATTAAATTGTGATTCAAGTTTTCAAGTCCTTTGTACACGATCAATACATTATTAGGATTTTTTAATGCAACTTGAAATATGAAATGTTAAGTTTCAGCTTATCACCTTACTCTGTGCAGTAGCATTGCAGTGATATTGCATAATTTGTAAAACGATCCATTGAGGCTTTGGGGGAATTAATTCATTATTTTCTAGTATACGTCAATTAAAATGGTGATTTCTTTATTTTTCCTTGCATTTATCTCCAATGAGAATGAGTTACAATCCAATAAAATATCAAGTTCTGCTGTCACATATGGGTTGTTAATACAAATGTATATCCATGTTCTCTTTTTAAGTCAGTTAAGTTTTAAATTGGTCAGTGATAGAAGTATTGTGCTCTAAGATTTTTTTTTGCAATAATCAGGTAGGAGTACATTAATTTCAAAAATATCAATTGACATAAGAAATGAAGAAAAAAGGTGGATGAGATTATATATTGAATTGCTTTTTCTTAATTTTTTTGTTTCATTACTATTTTGAAAGAAATGTTAAAACAGATAAAATACAGGAAATACTGAGAGGTAAGCTTAATACTGCAATTATTGATATATTTTCTAATGAAGTTTTATTCTTTTCTCTTTTTTGTAATTGATTAACAATACAACCTTTTGCAAATATGATGTCTCAACTAGTTGGCTGGTGCCAAAGGAGCACAATAACTGTATATATCACACTTGTATAATTATCAATATATTTCTATAGTACAGAAACAGAAATCAATAATTCTGTATTATTTACTTACTGTCTTGGATTATACTTTTGGAAGATTGAGTTCTATTTGACACTTCATTAATTGCATTGTAAATGTATTTACTTATAAATCCTGTAGGTAATTTAAAGTGTTGCACGTAGATTGAATCACACTGACACCTATCAAAATCTTGTTTAGACTGGCATTCTATATAAGCAGGAATAAATATGCACACAACCAACGTTTATTCAAAAAAAAAATCATCAGGAGTCGCTTCATATTGTCTAGAAAATAAAATCTTTTGACAATGTTTTGCTATTTATTAACTTTTTTGTGTAATCAAGTTACAATTGGCAGGCATTATTTCCATTTGATATGCTTGTTCTTGATCTAAAACCAAACTTCATTTCTTAAGCTTTTAAATAATAATGTTCCCATTAATTTGGAAGCTGCACTTATCCAATTGTTCTGCTTATTAATGCTGGCATTTGCAACATATTTTATGATTAGAACTTTTTTTTTTACTATTGCTTTTGATGCCTGGATAATCTCCATAGAACTGCACGCTGATTTAAGCAGACGATTATGTATAAACGAGGGGCAGCCATAAAGAGGATGCACTGTTAAATAATAAATGTTGTTTTCATGTGATTTCTACACACAAAAAGAAAAATGATAAAAGGAGATAATTGAAATAATTATCTCTCCACAGATTCATCTTCCGAGAAGCTGAATTTAGTAATTATTACATGATAATTTTTCATTCAAAAACTGGATTTAAGAATTTAAATTGCCTTGTAAGAAAACATGATTTGTATTAAGTTCATCTGCTAGGAAATGTATGCTTCAACTGCCCATTTACAAATTATAGGTTGTACATAATTGCCTGCATCAACCAAAGGAATCCCTAATGCTGGGAAACCAGATTTTTCTTTTCGACTATATTCTTGTGTAAAATTTGAGCTGTCTGTTTGGAAAATTCAATAGATTACATTTTGGAAGTGAACAACAGAAGCAGAGAAGAAAACAAGAGAAATGTAATCTTCTACCATTCCAAAGGTGGTTGTTCATGTGATGTTGGCTGTAGCCTTAAACTATTCCTCTGAAGATCTAGAATTATAATTAAATGCAAAGCATATTTGCCATCTAAAGTATAATTCACAATATTGCAAAGAGGTTTTCACAAAAGCATTTTTTATTTACACTATGCTGAAATTGAGCAGCCAGCATGGAGGATCCCAGATTTCAGCAGTTTTGTATATTGTATATATTGTATTCTGAAATTTAACAAAATTGTTCAGTATGATACAGAGTGGTCAATGTTTTTCAGTAGTTATCAATTTATGCAGATTAACAACAATCAATTTTAGATTTATAATAAGAAAACAACAGACTGAGAAAGTTTACATGGCATATCAACCTTTTTTCCATTTTTATCAGTAGTTACGCTATTTATATAGAGATAAATCAAAATTATTCTTTTATTTTGGAAGTATATATGGGTTTTGTTTGCTAGTTTCGTATGCTTTTCCCTTTCAATATACTAATCTTTAACGAACACATCAATCCTGTGTTAAACTATTGAAGAATGCCAGCTTGATGAATCATTCAAATTTGAGATGCAAAAATGTAAAAGAAAATAAAGTAACCAAACTGTCATTATAACATAGAGCGGAGTAAAATACATGAGATATATACTGGGTAGAAAACAAGACTCTTGGGCATATAACTAGGAATGTAAGATATAATTAACGTTCTATCCACTTTAATAAAAAGATTGATCAGTTAAAGGAAGTGTTTCACTCTCCAGACCAATCCTTAGTCATTCAACATTCATGATGTTCATTAATCAGAGAGATGGAGCAAAAAGGATGCAAAAGTACCTATTAAGATCATCTCAAAAGTTTCTTACAGTTGTCAGAAGCTCAGGTGATGGCAACTGAGAATCAAATCTTCTCTGCTGCAACTTTCAGCCTACAAAGTTGAAGGGTTAGCTTCTATAAAGCACTTTAAAATATATCTCTCAGAACATGCTCCTAACAGTTAAATTTGAATTCATAATTTTACTGGCTTTATTTGTTTTATTGCCTAAAAATCAGTGATTTTAAATTTGTTTTCCTTTAGCCTACGCAAACATTTTGCCACTTGGCAATATATCATATCATACATCATTTAATAATGCAGGTTAAATAAAAACGTAGAATAACGCTTGACAGGGTTTTTTTTTTTCCTGTAAACAAAAATATATTCAGCTACTATACTAATAATATGCCAAACTGAATGGGCACATGCCATTATTTATTGTAATTCAATTGATGGACTTAATAATCTACGTTTTGTGCCTCTCCATTTTTTCAAACAGCATCCTTATATAACCTTCAATTTGTGTATGGAGTAGCTTTATAAACTAAAATATCCTTTCTGCATCTGAAAGCATGAGAACTTATTTAAATGCAATTGATATTTTACAGGAGGAATGGAATAAAAAGATATTTTCCTTTATCAAAACAAAGGATTTTACAGTTGTAGAGAAGCAGATATTTCAGATAACTAGAGTAATTTAAGCCATTATTTTGTTTAAATGTCTATGTTTATAGTAACTGTGTGCAAAATAAGAATTTAGCTGTTGATGCACTTTTACATCTAAAGATAATTCCTCCTGATGTTCTCGGTTTATATAGTCAAGTTCTCTTATCATTTATGACTAATGAGAACATTTTCTGGCTCAGATTGATGTAGAATTGGTATCTAATAATTGTCTTAATAATATAATTTTCAAATTATAGGTATTTAAGTGTGTACAGATGTTTTTATTTATCTAAGTGTTTTGATGTTCATATAGTAAGAGACCAATATAAGTAATTTTCCAATATATATTCATAGATGTTTATCCATAGGAAACTGATTAGCTATCAGTAATGTTTATGGAATTATAAGGATGGGAACAGATAAAAATTATAGAAGTTATTGTGCATGAATGAATGCAGTTAGTAGTTGGCTACCAGAAAAAAAGGCAATATTAATTTTGTGATGATGATGATGATGATGATGATGATGATGATGATGATGATGATGATGATGATGATGATGATGATGATGATG
>JANHFP010006572.1:0-10767 GCA_032468135.1 Calamaria suluensis
ACAATTGAGCCTAGTAAACTTGAAATATTTTTTGCAAAATAAAGCATTATTTAAAATATACTTTTTATTGATAAAGTTATCTTCTCATTGTCTACAAGATTTCAAGTCTAATTCTTTTTCCACTCAGTCATTAAAATTTGAGTATTAAATTGTTTCATCACTACAAGATTTTATCAAGCTTAATGGGGAAGAAGTTTCCATAGGATTTATTAATTGCCTGTAGTAGATTAGAATTTTCTAAGACTTGAAAAATGTTTCGCACTGAAGTGAAAAATAATTTTAAAAATTGTCATTTTCTTCTATTAATTAATCTAAAGTATAAATCTCTAAAGTATAAGTTTCCAACCAAATATTTCATATAATTACTTCATAGTATCAAAGCAGGAAAAAAACAAAATCACTTTCCATAATGTTTGAATTGATCTAATGGTGACTAAGATGTTATTTTGATGACAAGAGATGTCAGGCTAGGTCAGTTTTGCAAATATTTCACAACATTTTTTTAAATTAAAGTATAAGATGTAGAACAGTTTACAGTCCTTCTAATTTAGTTTATTTAATGAGATTTACTATTTTCCATTTCAGTATTTATAAACTGTTATTTTTATTGGGCCATTTTTTCTTAAAACATCATTCCTTTCTGAAATTGAAACTGTCAGATTGCTATGAGGAAACCCTCATTTTGTCACTCTTGGAAAAGATTTGGTTCTAGATTGCTACCATGGATTTGGGGAGATGTCCTTTTTAATAAAATGTTTACAGAATGCAGAGATAACATAGCAATTTGCATGGCTTACTTTCTGCCTCTAACTGCACGCAGAAGCAATAGGTACTTAATCAAGCCTACATAATTTTACTCTTGCCTATAATGATAGTGTTATTAAGAAGGATAAAAGGACACATTTTCTTCTTCCTCCTGATTCTTTTTATGGACAGTTATTATTTGAATACCAGTAGGTAAAGATTTGATGTGATATTTAGAAACAGAATTCCAGTGGAGCTGTTTCATTTTTTTTATCTCCCCAAATAAGTTGTCTGCTTTTAACTTTACTTTTTTTTCCATTAGAGATAACTGTGTAATTCTAACACTGCTGGATTTCAAGGTTTTGACATCTTTCTTCCTAACCCCCATTGCTGAACACCAATAAATCAGTGCATTAAAAGAAAAAAATGTAGAAAGCTTTCCCTCCTACTTTTCCCCTGCTTTTGTGACCTTTACTTTCAAGAAGGAGAAGTCTAGTAACTTGAGAGCTTTAGCACATGTTTCCTTCTTAAAAAAAATCCAGCTGCTGAAAAATCTTGAAAGGATATGAAATTGTGCTTTTTTAATGAAGTGCTTTTATTATTTGGTAATTGTACATAGTTAATTTTTCATCAGAATCATCAGTATCTAGAGTTTTAATTTGGGCATTTCTTTCTAGCTGTTCAGGTCCACATCTGAAAAAGATGTAGCGTTGGTAAATGGTTACAAAAGCTGAAATATAATGGAGCACAATATAAAAGACAGCTACTTTTACACATTTAGATAGCACTTATAGAGTTTTGGTATTTTTAAAGAACTATACAGTTGTATATTCATATCACTTTCTGAAATCTCTGCCCACTGAATTAACCTATTGCTGCTTGATGTGAATATGAATGAGGAAATCCCTATCTGTTTATTACTTGCAGAATTCTTGTTTTAGGAAATGTTCAGTATTTGGGTTCAGAGTTGTAGCCTGAAAATTATCTTGTGTATAATATAAATTCTTGTTAGGAATGAAATATTTTAATGTACATACAGGCAGTCCTCAACTTTCAAACATTTGTTTAGTGATTGTTTGACATTACAATGGCACTGAAAAAATGACTTATTACTGTTTTTCAAACTTTTGGCCATTGTAGTATTAATTGCTTAGCAATGGAAATATTCAGTTCAGTCATCTTAAGTCAAAGACCACCTGTACTTACATATATTTACATACTAACCAGCTTCCAAGACTGAGCTGTTTATAGGCTTTATGATGATGATGATGATGATTATATTAAATATATTATTAAATGACTACCTTGGTCCACCTGCCATCAGTTTTTCTTGCTATGTGACCAGCCCATTTCCATTTCTTTTACCCTTTTGATGGCATCTTCCAATCGATGTGCGGGTCTTTCTGTCTTGTCTTGTGATGCTGAGCATGTATTTATCCATGGCTGGCTGTGCCACTCGTAGCTTTTATATTGTTTGTGAGATTAATGTCCATGGTTCACAGGCATATGTTAGAGCAGGTAGCATAGACTGATCAAGCTTTTGACTTTTCAGTCAAAGTGGGAGGTTGTTCTTGAAAATTATGCTTAGCTTGCCGAATGCCTGTCAACCACATTTAACATGCTATTCAATTGATGGTCCACCTGATGGTAGGTGGCCAAGGCAGTCATAGAATGAATTCCACTTGATTAAAAGTATCCACAAAATAAATCTAAAACAAGATGGAGCAATGACATCAGTAAGTATTGTGGGCCCAATTGACAAAAGAAATCTCAGGACTATATTGGTTGGAAACATGTGGAAGAGGTCTCCATCCTGCAGTGGATAGAGAATGGCTAAAATGATGAATGATGACATTATTAAATAAATAACAACAACAACAAGAACAATATTTTGAAAATTTTATAAGTTACATGGCTTGTGAACCTCTCTATTTCTTTCCCCTCCTCTTTTTTCTTGGTTGTTCTTATTTTAATATATATTTAAATTAAAATAAAACTATTTTAAAAGGAAAAAAGAGAAAAGCTAAGATTAAGTAATAAATATTTCTTAGGGAGAAGATATCTTTTAACACCAATAATCAACCTGTATTAAAAATGACACCCGTACCACGCATTGTTTCACATAAACAGGAAAAATCATGTTCAAAATATCTAACAATTGTCAGGGATAAGAAATTGTTATGGAGACAGATTACTGTTGTGTCTCTGGTCCCTTGATTTGCAGAGACAGGACTGCAAGCATTCCTTCCTTACATATTTTCACAGACAGAGAAGATTCCAATTGGAGTTCATTCCTAAAGTATATACTCTGTTTTCCCCAAAATAAGACATCCCCTGATAGTTAGACTAATCGGGCTTTTGAGCGCATGGCAATAAGGCCAAGCACTTATTTCAGGGTTCAAAAAAATATAAGACAGGGTCTTATGTTCAGGGAAACATGGTAGGATTTTATAGAGTTCATCTTACAGCAAAAGCCAATCTGTTTCCTTGGTTTTTACAAAATCACAAGAGCCCTTGATAACTATTGCCAGATGTTATACCATTGGAACAATATTACTATCCCTAAGTTGAGGTGATAGATCTGATCACTGCAGCAATTGTTGCTACTTCCATTACTGACCTTGGATCATATTTGTTGGAGGGTCTGAAATTCCAAGTGAAAAATTTCCAATGATCTACAACCTTGTTCTCACCCAACCAATTCTCAGTAATACCTATCAATTGTCCTATTATCCACCACCATATTGTTTATAGATGAGATTGTATTGTATATCAGACGTACCTGGTAAGCAACCTGAATCCAAAGCAACAAGCAAACTAGTCATTAGCTCCTTAAAGAAAAGACAGACTAGAAGTTTATTTAAAATGTCTTATTCCACCATAAATATGCTAATAACTCCTTGTGGCCTAGAAATTCAATAAGCAGCAAATACCACTTGCTGCCCGTTCTTGTGAAAAATTCTCATTAATTAATATAATTTTAGTCTATTAGAAAACTAACTACTGATTCTGCTAACAAGGAATAATGTTTCATTTTAGTTAGGACTGTTTTTACAGCGCTCAAGCTTGAACATTAATTCTGAAAAATCTCCATTTAGGGAAAAGCCTTAATCCTTAATCAGAATAAATGGCACAGGAATTATTTACACATATGTAATGATGCTTAGCAATAGTATCAGTCTTCCTGCTTTACTGATACAGTACCTGATACAACTTAAGTTGTACCTGATACAACTTAATTTGTAGGGAGTTTGCATGTAATCCATGCAAAGAAATGAATAATAAACCATTTCTTCATCATAGAATCTATTAGAAATAATGGACCTGAATTTTGAGTATCTTGAGCATTATCATAAATACATGAAGTTGAGATGGATAGGAATTTTTACTCTCCTGGAAAAAAAGGCAAATGAATAAAAAGGCAAAAGAGTCTAACCGTTTTGAAAGGGCATATTTATATGCTTTCTCCATATGATTTGCTGTTAGGAAGTTAAATTTGGTGAGCATGAGGAGATGGGCCTTTTCAGGCCAGGTGCTGGATTTATGGAACATTTTCCATGGTGGGTCAAGTCAATCCTATTTCAGAAGTCCCTCAAGACTTCTTAATTTTAGTACTAGGGTTCTATATTTGTAATGTGTCTGGAGTTACTGAGAGTGAGTTGGACAGCAGCTTCTTGGATGAGAAGCGAAACACTTTCAAAGAAAAACTAGAAAGCACCTCTTGAAAAAGGACCTTTGGGACAACCGTGATCTGGATGACTGAGAATCTCCATAGATATGTACTTTTTTGCTTGTTTGGGCGTATAATACATGATTTCCCTATAACAAATTATTTGAATGGAGCACTATATTTGATTAAATATTTTAGCTGCAGTACCTGCATGTCACCTGCCTCCCTGTTCGTATCGGAAAAATGATCTTTCCAGCATTCATACTTTATGAAAGAAAACAAAAGAACTTTTAATTGGAAAGTACTTGTACATCTAAAGCACTATTTCTTTGAAATCTGTCACTCTTCCATTCCTTTTTCAAGC
This sequence comes from Calamaria suluensis, assembly GCA_032468135.1. Taxonomy (NCBI): domain Eukaryota; kingdom Metazoa; phylum Chordata; class Lepidosauria; order Squamata; family Calamariidae; genus Calamaria; species Calamaria suluensis. Next base: position 4,779 of record JANHFP010006572.1, read on the forward strand.
ACTTTATGAAAGCGGTTCAAAATGTTTCAGACTTTTTCTTCCTACATTCTCCAAATGTGTTGGGAATCTCCTGCTAGGCCAAAGTTGGCTTGTGACATTTGCTTAAAGTGATTTAGGGGTGTAATTGATCACAGTTCCATCCTACCACAACCTGGCTTATTAATGCCATATGCATCTACAAGTAGATTACAAAGATGAACAGAGTTAAAAAGCCGTTGAAGTTATTAAGTCGATTCTTCTGCTCAGTGCCAAACATGCTGTTCCGCAAATACAGTATTATAGTTGAGATGGATAATTAGAATTGAAAAGTGTATATTTATGTGAAAAACTGGGAAAAATGTGAAAAAATGAAATGAAGTGAAATAGTAGATGCCTGTCTAGATACAATTCAATAACAGCCTGGTTTAAGAATGTAGCATACTACAATATTTATGTACTTTAACATATTGTTAGCAATAGCACATAAACACATTTATTCCAACAAGGTGCTGAAGATAACATACATGTTTCTTGCATCTTTATTTTTCTCTCTCTACAGGACTATGAAATTGAAAAAAGTAGTATAAATAAGTTTTATTCTTGTAGTGATAGATCATAACAAAGTGGCATCACATACCATGTAACAGGACAATTAGGTTCCCTCTGTAAATATTTCCCGTAGGCCACTGGCTGGTCCAAGATCACACCATGAAGTGCAACACCCTCCAGCCTGCCAAGCCATGGACTGTTGCCAAAACAATTTTGTTTGAGTGCAGTTGGACAAGGGGAGACATCCATGGAAAAAGGTGGGGAAAAGGGAAGAGTTAACCAGATGCTTTGGGTGTGAAAAATCAGATTTGGCTTTGCTACGTTGTAACCATTTGGCTTTAGTAAAAGTACGTATTTTCACTAGGAATGGAGTCAAGAATCTTTCTTTTCTTACTGACGAAGTTGGGATGGCTGACACATGCAGTGTTTGAAAGACTTGTATTTTAATATTGTTTGGAATAAATATTTTCCTTGTACTTTTCATAATAGTTTTCAGGAAATGTCATGTAGTAGATCTGAATTGTCTGCCTTTTCCCTTTAGTGCTATTTAAATAAAATTAAATACCTATTTAAACGTGCATTTCTAAGATAGTCTTGCATAGTAGCAGTCCTCAATTATCATCATACTGTTTAAGTCGCTCTAAAACTGAATATTTTTACAACTAAAAACTATGTGAATATGAAGTTCTTTCAATTTCACTTAACTCAATTAAAATTCTCTGCAATATATTGAATTGTTTATCTACATCAAGACATAGAACACCAATTAAGTTTACATGGAAAAATGCAAATTTGTGTTTTGCGAATGTCAAGTTGACAGAAGCTTAATAATGTAAAAAGGACTAATCAACACAGAATATGTTTAGTGTCAGTAAATATTTATATTGAAGAATGTTTCCCATGAATGATGAGGTGCCACAGGCAGTTTATTCTCAATTTTACTAATTAAATTCTATGACTCGGATCACCATGTTCTTGCAATTTCTGTATCTTTTTGTACAATGTACATAAGCCATTATGTAGACATGGTGATAAATGGCATAGGGGATGCCCATTCAAATTATTTTACACCAATATTTAAAGCTGATAATTCCAATTCTAAATTTATTAAAAATTAATTTATTAAAAATTGCAATTCTGTCTTAAAGAGTAAAATGTAATAGTTCTTTAGCCAAAGAAAAGCAGTTTGTACTTCTGACTTTTCTGCTTTTTGTTTTTATTTTACTGTATGCCACAAAGCCTAAAGTGATGAGGCATTTTTCAGGCGAAACGTTACTTACAATTGCAATTATCAGCTGCGGGGTTGTCAAAAGAATGGCAAGAGGAACAGCTCGAGATAGTACTAGCCTTTCTGTCTTTGATTTACAATGTGTTACAGAGTTGCTTGGCTTTCCTGTTTAATATGAAATAACTGGAGGAAAATTATGCAGAACTTTGGAGTTTGCTATTGTTAGGCAGTTGATATGTCACTGGAATTGTGCCTGGAATTAGCTGTGGAATGAATATGTGCAAAGAAAGGGAAGTGTAGTGCCAAAATACTCTTGGTCACTATGTGATCTAAAAATGGATGAAAATGTCCTGTGTGTTTTTTAACATTTCTTTTTTAGAATTAAGAAATGTATATTTAAAAAGAAATAGAAATTTAATTCTAAACGTGCAATGAAAGGATGTACTTTGTTAAGCTAATTCTAACCATGTTTTCACTTTGGAGGAAAATTAAAACTGGTAACTTTTCTTTTTACATCAATGTCTGTTTATCTGTGTTTGTGTCTATCTATCTAATTTTGTGATTTTAGTCTCAGTTGCTTGGATTATTCAGTTTATTATTTTTTTAAAAAGTACAGGAGGAAATATCATTGAAGGATGAATGTATAGTTCAATGTGCATATAGGCTGGCCTTTGCTTGATCCTTTGAGAATGTAGGGATAATGTCTGGCTGATGTTTTTCAAACAGCAGGTAACCAAGAGTGAACTTCAATAGGGGTCCATGTTTCTGTAGCCTCATAGTTATTCACACAGATGGGGGACATCTTGTGAACTCTCACTGGGGTCAAGCTAAACTGCAAATCATGCGCTGAAATTTCTGAAGTCTTGGGTATGAAAATTTTTTAGTTAAGAACTGAAGCTCTAACTTTGCTCAAGTTGGATAAGCATCCAAATTTGAGAAAAAGAAAATCATATGCTCAGAGAATTAATTTATATTACGGAAGCATTTTTATAATACAGGTAGTTACAAGGTTCAAAGTTAGAACAGCAATGGAAAAAGTGATTTATGACAGTTTTTCACAGTTGTGATCTTTGCAGCCTCCCCATGATCACGTGATCAAATTTCAGCTGCTTGGCAACTCATTCATGCTTATAACCATTGTTTTGTCCAAAGGTCATGTGATCACCTTTTGCGACCTTGTGACAAACAAAGACAAGGGGGGAAGCCAAATTCATTTTAACAAATGGGTTACTAACTTATCAACTGCAGTGACTCACTTAACAACTGTGGCAAGAAAGGTCGTAAAATGGGGCAAAGCTCCCAATATATATCAACATAAATTTTGGCTCAATTGTTGTTTGTAAGTCAAGAACTATCTGTATTGCTGTTGTAAGTCCTCAAGTAGATGATAATCCATGAATAGAGAAGGTATCCATTGCAGGCATTCACGTTTTTCATATTTTTAATAAAAAATGTGAAGCAGTAACAGTTTCTTCTCCATCTTGCCAGCTTCCAAATTCCAGTTTTGAATTTTCATTATTTCAACTTCGTTGCCGGTTTGCTCCATGGAACTTGTATTTCCATCCAAATCTTGACACCTGGATTTTTTAAAAAAATGTATATCTTCTGTTACTGGTCAAACAAAGGATTATAAAGATTATTAGTGCATGAAGTAAATCCATGTACAGGGCTGTACATTAAAAAAAGAAATATCAGTTTTAATGTTTTATAATAATATTTCTGTTGAAAAAATGTGAAGCCAATTGCTTTGCTTAAATATTTAGATTATTCCTGATTGATTGCTGTGTTTTACAATTTTGGGGGTGGGGGTTGCTTTCAAGTTAGTTTTTGACTCTTGGCAATTGCCTGAAGAAGTTCCTGAAGTTTTCTTGTCAAGGTTTTTCAGAAGCAGTTTGCCATTGTCTCCTACTTATGAGTAAGAGTGACTGACCCAAGATCACCCAATTTGTGTGTACCTAAAGTGTGGGTAAAGCTCACAGTTTCCTCGTTTCTATCCTGGTGTCTACACTACACCAAATTTGTTCTATTAAATAGTAAACACTATTGACATTAACACTCATTTATATAAAACTCCTCTAAACAAATAATTTCCGCAGCACTGTCAAACTATTCACTAAATCTGCATTAATATTACTATTAATCTCATCATTCCTATCACCCATCCCCTACCACTTATAACTTAGTTGAAGGCACCATTATGATTTATATTGTTTCCTAGTATGATTTGATTGCTTATTTGTACCCTTTGACTATCATTAAGTGTTGTACCTTATGAGTCTTGATGAATTTGTATCTTTTTTTATATACACCGAGAGCATATCCACCAATGACAAATTCCTTGTGTGTCCAATCACACTTGGCCAATAAATAATTCTGTCCTGTTCTGTCCTGTCCTGTCCTGTCCTGTCCTGCCCTGCCCTGCCCTGCCCTGCCCTATCCTATCCTATCCTATCCTATCCTATCCTATCCTATCCTATCCTATCCTATCCTATCCTATCCTATCCTATTTTTCAGGGACTTCTCATCTACAGTTTTTTTTTGTGTGTGTGTTTGACTTGTCAATTCAAATATCATTAAGCGTATGTTCTCTGACTGCTAATCTAATGTGAATAAATGTTTTATTTTCAGGTGTTACTCATAATATAGCATTGCTACGTGAGGTAATAAAGCATCCACGCTTTATCCAAGGAGACATCAGCACAAAGTTTCTTCCTGAGGTGTATACAGAAGGCTTCAAAGGTGAAGGAAAACACTATCTTAGCAGTAAATATATGAAAAAGCTATCCTTTCTTTCTTTTCTTTTTTAACTAAAAAGGGTTTCTAATATTATAAATTCTTCTTTCCTAAATTCTGATTTTTGAGTTTCGATCTGGTTAAATCAAAGTTTTGTTAACTTTCAAGGAGATTGAAATAGATAATAAGGGTCTAATTACTTGACAATGTCAGAAAATAAAATACATTTGGAAAAGGCCTGATTTTTGCTAACAAAGTCTGGGTGTTTATTTAGTCAGTAAGGAAGTACCAAGAGAGAGGCAGGGAAGAAGATTCTTATTTTATTTTACTCATTTTAACACACAATTTAAATGGCATACTACTGCTTGAAATTGATTCATGCTATGTTCCATGAGAGAAAAATTGATTCTGAAAAATAAAATTTGCATAATTGAATTTCTAAATAATACAGCCTTTTATGTCTAGTGAGCATTTAGTGCGATTCCATTTAATTCTTCCATTAACCATGGGAATAAAGGAATATGAGAAATCTTACAGTACTTGCATTCAGTTTTGAGCATGTGAGATCCAGTTGCCCAATTACATGAACTGAATTTTCAATTTAAGAAATAATTTTATAATCCTTTACTTTTTTATCAAGTTAAGAATTTTGAAGTCAACTATTCCATTTATGCTTGAAATACAATTCCTGCTTATGGTAGTTAAGCTGATAAACTTGGATAATACAAAGTACACATGTGTTGGGCGGAAATAAGATTTTTGCAATTCAAGGTTCCATGAAATAAGCATTGGTTTTTTAACAATGTATTTTAATTCTATGAAATATCTTGACAGCTTTTCTATTAACCTCTGCTGGCAATTTTTAATTATTATTTTTTACTTGGAGTGAAATACTTGACACATATTCAAGCTAATTTTCAAGTAAACATGTTTCTTTTTATCAGTACAAAACACTTACATAGAGAAAGTGACAGAGTAAAATTATTTACTTGTTAATAATCTAAGACTGAGAGAAAGTTTTCTATAGCTATAGAATTTCTTACCTATAAGCAATAAAATTCCATATACTTGAAGCAACTGAAGGCCTTATCTTCCTTTTCTCTTTTCTTAAATGTCCAACTAGTCTAAAATATTGTACTAGTATTGATAAGACAATACTTTTTTTTTTGTAAGACAGCATATTTTGGAATAAATATGTGAAAGAGGCCTTCATCCTGCAGTAGATAGGCAATGGCTAAAATGATGATACATCACCCTGCCAACAAAAGTGCGCATAGTCAAGGCTATGGTTTTTCCAGTTGCAATGTATGTGAAAGTTGGACAATAAGAAAGGCTGAGTGCCAAAGAATTGAGGCGTTTGAACTTTGGTGCTGGAGAAGACTCCTGCGAGTCCCTTGGACTGCAAAGCAATCCAATCGGTCAATCCTAGAGGAGATCAACCCTGACTGCTCTTTAGAAGGCCAGATCCTGAAGATGAAACTCAAAGACTTTGGCCACCTA
>JANHFP010006572.1:69360-84869 GCA_032468135.1 Calamaria suluensis
TAAATAAATAAATAAATAAATAAATAAATAAATAAATAAATAAATAAATAAATAAATAAATAAATAAATAACAGAATATTTTCTGCTTGTTGAAAGTAGGTCTTTTAAAATTCAGTGTTGCTTTGTAAATAATTATAGATATCCACATTAGCTTTGTGTGTACTTCTTCCTCTTCAGTGGACTAATTTAGGTACCCTGAAAGTATGAAAATATGACAGTGATCTGTATATGATTTATATAACACATTGTACTCAAATGTTAAATAGTTTGCTAGTCATCAAAAAGCTAAGCCTAGTTAGCTTTTTTATCATTGGAGATCTTGTTGAATTAATTATCTCTATTCAAGCTTACCCATCTTTTAAAGAATAAAATAATGAAATACAGACATGTAATAATGTTAGATCTTGAGGCACTATGGCATAAATGCTAGAAATATGCATCTGTTGCAATATGGGGGAAATGTTTAAATGTTAATAAACATTTTAAAAAAGTAACAGCCTTTGTCTCCCTGTGGTAATGACTCTGTTAGTCTATTTTGAAGAATTACAGAGGAATCTAATTTTGGACTGGAATCTATTGGAGACAGAAAAAGTGAAACGTACGTACCTGTTAGAATATTAATTATCCTCTTCCCCATCTTTAAGTCACGTAGAGAGTTAGTATATTTTGCACCTAGAATAATAACATTTTGAAATAGCATCATTTTACTTCTTTACATGCTTAAAACCTTACTCTTTAATTGAACCAGTAACCTTGCATAGCATTTTGATTGCTAACTTTCAAGGAGTCTTTGCAAGTAGGTAAGTTGCACAGTCTACTTTGCAGAGTGTGGGAAGGGTCCTTTTCTTGTTGCAAATTAACTTGAGCCAGAAAGTATCAACATTTCTGATCCCAGATATCTTCTTCGACATAGCTATGATTCATGTCTAGGTACCATGTACCAAGACCTGTCTGCTATTCTGTCTTTATTATCCCCTTTTAGGTGGATATATTTTAAGGCAAGAACTGGGATGAACTAAATAGTGGTATACAGTAGTGGCCAAAATTATGGAAACCTTTTGGGAAAAGTGTATTTTTGAGGTTTGATGTCTAACACCACTTTTTTTTTGGTATTTCAAGATAATCAATATTCCACTGTTGGAATGGCCTAGGAAAAGCCCAGACCTTAACCCAATTGAAAATCTGTAGAGCTGACTAAAAAACGTGTTATCAGAAGGGACCCAACAATAAAACCCAGTTAATAGAAGCAATCATTCAATCTTGGTTTCACATTATAACAGCTGAAGAACTAAAAGACTTGGTTCGCTCCATGGGAAGATGTTGTAAGGCTGTAATTCATGCTAAAGGTTACCCAACTAAGTATTAACTGATGTGATAATTTTTGTATATCTCATTTTTCTATGTGTTTCACTTTTCTTCTTTATACTGTAAGTGCTATTCTAATAGCAAATACTTCATAAAAGTTATTGCATGACATCTTTCCATTGATATATAATTTTATGGCACTACTAAAAAAGTGGAGTTATTAGCTAGTTTTAGCAAATAGTGCTTTTCCCAAAAGGTTTCCACAATTTTGGCCACTAGTGTAGTACAGATAGTTCTTTACAGCCTGACAGGTAGGGAAGAGGAGATGATTCCACTGCTCATGAAAGTGGGGGTGCTTGCCTGCAGCTTTGGGTGGCCTGGTTCTGAACAGCTCACACCCAGGGCCCGTCTCTAATCTTCCTGGGAGATTAGTTTACTGGCTTATCTAGTTAGTTTACTGGTTTATCTAGTAGGGCTGATAACCTGCTCCATAAAAAGATAAAAAGAGTGTTGATAGCATTCAGAGGGACCTCAGAGTATGGAAGGGAGCATCGTCACAAGTTTCTCTTTTACTGTTTTGTATTTACCCATCTCGCAACCTTTCGGGATGACTAAGCCTCTTCGGCAGTTATTTTATTTGGGTTTTTAAAAAGTCCGTGAATGAATGCACATAATTGGAACACAAACGGTAACATTTACTGTTAACGATTATTTTAGAAAACTCACCTTGAGATAAAAGTTGTCCTCCGTGTTTCTTATTTTGACTAAATCAGAGGGAAAGAGATTGAGAACGCAAGAACTAGTTTCCAGTAACATCAGAACTCCATGCATGTGTACAGCCAGGAATGATTAAATAATGGACTGTGTCAGTATAACACATTGACACTATCCATTGGATGTTATATAAAATAGCCTAAGCTAATAGAATGATTTACTTCACGTTTAACTGCCTTTTTCAATTAAAGGTAGCAAATGTTGTGGGACTTGAGTCTAAGTGAACAAACCATATATTTTCTCCTGTTAACACCATCATTGCTTGACATGCAACCGATGGGGATTTTTCCCTATTGCTGCAGGCTGTAATGGGATGGTTTAAATGGTCATGAGGGAAAAAAAGTGATTAATGATTAGGAACTCAGCTTCACAGCTCTTTTTTCCCCCTCCGTGCATTTCCATTTGTGTCAACTAGCTGCTCACTTGGGAGATGTTATTCCCATGTAATCAACATAGTTTATTTCTGTCTCCATTTGTTTCCATTTCATGAGACCCATCGGTAGTTCGGTTCTAGCTTGCATTTCTTTGGGCGTGTCAGTTCCATTAATGATAAAAGAGGATCGTGTGCAGCTGTTTATTAGCCTGGTGACTAAAAGTTCAACTTCTGAACCTGAGTGCCTTGGTAGATGCAGGGATCCTTCTTTTATTGCGCACCAAGTTGGAGGTTACATGATTGCATCTGGGAGGAGCTATTGAAATTAGTTGAGCATTAAGCTGTCATATAATTACAATAATTGCTACATATTAAGAAAATGCCTGTGCAGCATCTAGAACAATACACATTAGTGCCCTTCTGTTAATAAACTTCACTTCTCTGTGGTTTCGTTGGGCAGCTCACTCAACCTTTTGGCATTCTCTGTGTCAAGAGTAGCAAGGCTATTAGTTCTTTTATGTATGTAGTACAACTGACGCAAAGTTTCTGGCCTTTCTCTCCATCAAAAATTGGTCATTAAAATTACATTAATGAACTCCAAAGATCAGAAGAAAAAACTTTTTTTATTATAGCTCAGCAGTTATCAAGAACAAAAAGCTGGTTTAACAGTCGACAAAACATTGCTATTTGCCAAATCAGACTGTTGACAAATCTGCTTAGTGTCTGTCCTAACCTGCTCAAATCTCATTCTCCTCTGATATGTTGGGTTACATTTCCTAAATTGCTTTCATGAGAGTCTCTTGTGTCCACTCCTCTACAGCTGAGGAGCAATTAAGTGGCTGAAATCAGGCAGTGATTTGGGAAAGAACAAAAATATTGTACACTGAATATACTTGGTTAGTTTATGGGGGAAAAGAATCCAAAATGAACACAATTTCTCTCTTGGTATTTGGGAGAAAATTTTCCATTTGTACAACAAAGTCTCCTTCACCACATTTCATAGTTAAGTTGAAAGGGGCTTTTTGTTGAGTTTTTAAATTTAGGCGGAATAATAGAGTTGTTTATTTGGAGGCAAAGATTTAAGTTAGGTCAGGTGCTTGTGGAGTTTATGGTATATGAATGTTCTTATACCATATTAATGTTCTTATACCATCTAATTCATTGTTGAAATTTATGAATACTACTCATCAAGATGAGGCATATACAGATTTTACCCTTGAAACTTTCTATTTGCAACTGAACTTCACATTCAAGACTTCTCCAAAATGTGAGGCAGCAACCCTCTCCTTAAAATCAGCACATCTGGGATACAGTCTCTATGTTCTTGCTCACTTTTACAACAAGATGCTGTTAGTGTCTGAATGGGGGGGGAGGGAATTCAGCCTTTAATGCTGATATCCAATACAGCGTAAATAAAGCACCATTCTTATATGGCACAGGCTTGTTTGAGGAACCGTTCTATCACCCCATGATTTAGTTCACCTGCTTTAAAAAAAAGGTTCATCCATTGCAAGATATTGCTATCTGCTCTGCTAGAAGTAAGATTCTGTAACAGTTGAGGGAAATTTCAGTACTGTCTTTGCATAAGAGAGGAGTTGCCTGTGCTTGCTGCTAGAAACTGAATCCACCTCTCTCATGCTTTATGCTTTCATGCTTCTACACTGCAAGGGGTGGCAAGCTCATCAAATAATGTGCATCTTAACTCTCAGAGGAGGAAGATACGCTCTTCATTTTAGCTGACAGGTTACTGGAGTCACCAAGGGAGTTGCAATTGCCACCACTACCAGTCATTCAATGGTTTAGCAATTTTGTTAAGTTTTTACATTGGCATTTGTTTATACCTCTTAGTTTTTCACAATGGCCTTTTTTCCTGTTTTCTAGCAAGCAAGTTTGTTTTGGCCTTTAACTGAAAAATCAAGTAATATAATTTTCTCGGTCACCTTCACTTGTTCCAGACCTGAAACCCGTCATCTACTTTCAACACAGATTGTGGGATGAGTTGAGCATTTTTTTAAAAAAGAAAGAAAGAAAGAAAAAATATTTCTTGCATTGCTTAATCCAGCAGGGGTTAACTCAGTTGACCTTATTAAGTTACATTAGTGATGTTTCTTTTCCACAAAGCCAAATTAACATGTTGGTTTACTATGGATTCTGAATGATGAAATGGAAGAACAAACGGCTTGAGAACATATCGGAAGAATGGGTATCCTTCTGGGTGATTCTAAATAAGTATGAATTAGCACCATTTGGAGGTCAATCCATTCCATTCTATTCTTTAAAAAAAGAATGGTTCTTGGTCTCTATAGTACACACAGAAAGTAGCTAAATATTGTTTCTCCAGATTGTGTGGTACGTCCTTCATAAGATGGGTGTCCAGATTTTTCCTGTTCCAGCTATACTAAACAAAACTGAGAGGACTCTCTTGAGTTTCTCATGGTCTCCTCTCTTTCAGGGCTCCTCAACTATACAAATTTGCCTAAAATGTTTAGCTCATTCCTCCTTATTTTCCTGTGTTAGCTCTAATTCTATGATACTGTAAGATCCTTAATTAAAGATTAATTAATATTAATTAAGAAAGATTAATTAAGTTAGGAATTGTTTTGCAGTAGTTTTCAATTCTTCAGTCAGACCATGTCCTGACAATATTCCACTGAAGTACACTTTTTTCACACACACAGCTGCTTTAATGAATCAATTCATTAATTGTGCTAACCTCATTTAGAATATCTCTCTTTACATAGAATACGTCTGGCTTGTACAGCTAATGCTACATGTTTTGAATCGTTTTCAGATCCTGACTTTTATAATTCAATCACAAAGATCATTGGAACAATGGAACAAATTGTGAATCAAAATGCTAATCACTCTGATAGGGAAAAATTGTCATTCCCACAATTTCTTAAACTTAAAGTTTAAGAAACATAAAGTTAAAGAGGTATTATTTTTTGTTTTCGGTTTTGATAATGCTTATGTCACATACTTCCAGTTAGATCCAGGATTTTGATAGTTACAAATAAATGGCTAAAAACTTTTTATCTTAAAATTACACTCCACATATTCTGCACACTTTAAAAATAAATTTGAAATTAATCTATACCTATTTTGCCTGAAATGTGAATTAGATTGGAATAAAATCTGGAATTTTATTTCAAATGTTTACCAGGGCTACACAAAATATAAAATGAATGGTTGTTGCAAAATACACAATTCAAACAAAGCAGTTTTATGTTACTCAATCCAAATACTAATTTTATATGGAAAAATTGTAAAACCCCTTCAATAGAACTGGAAACATATTATTAGTTATCTGGCAATAGTAAGAAATGTGAAAACATGGATTAAAATGAGTTGATGGCAGATTTTTGTGACCAATATGACAAAATGCTTCCCCTATTCTCACCCCATTGACTACTTTGGCTACTCTCAAAAAGTTATTTTGAGCCTATCAACATTGGGATTTGTGGAACATTTGTGCTTTGAAAATCTTTGCAATTGTTACTTTCTGAGAATTACCTTATTTATAACTGTTAATTCTCTAAATCCAATTCAGCTTTGTCTTGTTTTTTCTCTTGCATAATTTTCTAGCTGTTTCTGTTTCTAATAATTTCTTAGCTGTCCCTCCCTCCCAAAGTGTACTTACTGAACAAGACTGAAGATTCTTTTGATATCTTAAATGAAAACTCTAATTGTACTCAAGTGTATTTATTTCTTTTACTTCGAATTTTCCAATAACCACAAAAGTTCATTTGTGGATTAAACCCCTTTTCATGCATCTGATAAAATAGCTTCTAGTCCATAAAGAATTTGAATCATAATAAACCAATGGTTACTGGATTTGGCTTTCCTACAACAAGCTAACATGTCATCTTACTGGAATTCACTTGAAAACACAATTTAGTTTTCTGCTGAAGTCCCTCACTTTCTCTCTCTCCTCAATACACTGTTCCCTAAACCATGAGGTAAACTCTTTCTCAACACATCAGTATGTCACTTATTTGTAGTTTTTCAAGAAGTCTTCAGCTCATGAGCAGATTTCAAAGGAACCTCATCTCCATATGGTTTTTACTGGATAATCCTTTATCCACCATCTTCAGCTCTCATTCCCCTGCTTTCTTGCCTGTGGCTACGTTTCTATTTCTGCATCAATTAGTCCAGTGATTTATACAACAAGCAAGCAGTTTAGAGGTAAATGGTACACAATTAACATCTCATTCCACCATAAAGGGTATGCTAAATACCCTAGTCACTGCTTTCTCTGCCTGGAATTGAAATAAGTGTTTGTCCTAATTCATATGCTAGCTGATGTGAAGTGGACCTTCTTTGTGCTGCACTACACCATTAATCTAATTATAGATAGCTGCAAATGAAGTGCTGTCTGAGCACAGAGACTGAAGAAAAATAGCGCTTTTGTCATTTAGCATGACTCTGTGAAGTAAGATCACACTTTGCATGGCAGGCTGGCAAAATGGAGATCTGAATAATATTGCTGCCTGTTGCATACTTTCTAATTACGAGAGCCTTGTAAACAGAAGTAAGTGCTGGTGTAAATAGAGCTGTAGATATGCTGTCATTTGGCTTATAGGAGGGAAAATCCTTTGAGTGCTGTTGTATTAAATGATGCATCCTGATTGACAGGAACCTTGAGACTACACTGATGGAGTTGTCAAAGCATTATGCTAACAGACTGCTCCACTGACTGCAGATGTACAGAGCGCTGCTATTCAAACAGCTGAGTTGTTATCTGTTCATTTTACCTTGTCTGTGTTGTAGCTGCGCGCACCCACACAGTCTATTTCTGTGTGCTTTTGACTCTGATTGGTCAACCTTAACTTAAAGCAAAAGGAGTCTGCTTTGTAAGGCCTAGACCATCTTGGGAAGTTCTTGCCTAAAGGAGCCTGTTTGAGTGTAACTGGCAAATCTAGCCCTTACTACTACTGAAGGAAGCAAGGTGTGACTGATGCCTCACTTAAGGAGGTTCGAGGCAGCTTGCGGTTAGTATTATTATTTTTCTTTGCAATTATGTTTTCTGTTTGCAATTCCTAATTCAGGCTATCCCTCGGCCAGCTTAATAACCTAATTCAACTGCTCCCCTGCAACCTCCCTCCCTCAATCTTTGCTTTATTTTAAAGTTTAAAACCCTCCTTTTCTCATGTAAAGCTTGGCCACTTTTCAGTTTATCCCCTTTAACAATCAACAAGTGGCTGTGCTGCATTTGGTGAAGTTGGTGATGTTTGAAAGCTTTCAGTCCACTCCCCCCCCCCTTCGGAGCCAGGTACTGTTGAGTTCTTAAATTAAACGTCTTCTCACATTCTTCACATTTACATTTCCTCAAGTTACATTTCTCCTTGATCCAGCCCAGAGGTTAACATCCCTGATAGGTGCTGCACAATCCATAAACCCCGCTGGTTCAGACTGTTTTTTCTTAAGCTTAGAAACTATTCGATGAAGGAATCCTTTTTAGAAGACACATGACATTAGCTGAGATTCGATGAAGCCAAAATATTCCCCCAATAGCATTTTTAAAATAATAATAATAATAAAAGGATCCGCTTTATAACACTTTTAACATCCTATGTCCATAAGGGCTTTTGTGTGTGTGCTTGTGCGTGTCCATAACTCTGCTTCCAAAGGATTTTCCCCCAAAGTTCACTGTTGAGGCTAACTTTTAAAAACAAAACAAAACAAAACATTACAATAGCTCTTTTCCACACACACTCCAAACAAGCCAAAGAACAATAAACAAATACAAAAGGAAAGGGAATAACTCATCAATAACAAAGGCCTGCATTTTAAAAGCCTTTTCGCTTACTAGCTCTCACATCTCATTCCAAGCAAAGCAAAGAGTCCTGCAGAGAAAATATTCAGAAGAGAGGGGAATACTAAAATAGGAATAAGCAGAAGGATTGGTAGGGGACATAATGGAGACAAGGAAGCTTATGCTACACAGCAATCAGGAAACACTTTCAGTGTTAATTCTGTGGTGTCTCAGACATATTCTCTGATCCTGGTTAATGGCTGATTGTGAGAACTGAAACTATTTTCCATTTAATGTTACCAACTTGAGTTACTTTCAGAAACATTTGAAGCTAACTGTTGGAGTGCTACAGAATTTTTTAAAGGCTAAAATATATATCAAAAGGAAACATATTTTGCAATATGAAGCCAGGTAGCCCGTAATATCTAATGGTGACCTAGAGATCTAACTGGATTTGTGTTTCTTTCTAAAGTAGGGTTGTTTTTTTAAAAAATCATCATTTCCAAACTACATCTAAAAAAAGCACTTCCTTTAGATTTTGAAACTCTACATTTTGATAGACATTACATTCAGATATAATTTTATAAGGTAATTTCATCCTTTGATGAATGGGTACTTTGCAAAGAATTGGTATTATAATTTATTTTGGAAGCTTTTTTTTTCTTGCCATATACAGACAGATTTTACCAGAACGAAGAAAACTTTTGGCATTATGATTTCCAGAAAGAAACATATCCTTTAAATACCATCAGATCTTAGTACACGTTGATTGAAAACTCACAGTGCAAGCAGAATATGTTATTTGGCCTATTGTGGAACATAGCCAAATTGTTTTCATTTTGTTTGAAAATAAATTCTGTGAAGTAGTTATTTGGATATTACAATTGGATTTTTTTCTTCTTCCTAGGAAACTGTAAATTGCAGTTAACAAACTTACGCTTCAAATCACTTTAATTTTAAAAAACTAGATTATTAAAAATTAACAGCTAAATCTTAGTTTTTAGAACAGTATTAACAGTTTGGATCTCTTGTAATCCATTCTATGTATTTGTGGTTCTTATTGAGATGCCTGCATGTATATATTCGTAAGTCTTTATTATAGGAAGTCCAAGTACATTGTTTTAACAAAACGAACCCATTTCATGCTGTGGGATTTATGAATGTTTGTTGTGAGGAAGGATATTTTAAAATAATAATGCTAGAGCTTGAGGGCAGGTGTGTCTCAAGGAAATGTGTAAAGTTATGTATTTTTAGATGTGTATTTATCTATAAATCAGTGAATAACAGAAATAAATTAAATTAAAATGTAATCTTCCCAATAATAATCTATCTCTCTGGGTGACAATAATCCCAGTTACATACAAGGCAACAAAAACAGTTTTTTATCAGAATGTTGTGAAGCAAAATGTACTAAACATGGAATAATTAATTTTAATTATGTAAAATTGCAGCATGGAATAATAATGCTGAAGATTTTATTTGGTAATGTCCTTGCTGATTTGTGCATAACCGTTGATTCCTACTGTATATGGATGCCCTGTTAGTTCATATGTGAGGGGGGAAGGGGGAGGGAGCGGGAGAGAGAGATGTTGTTTAGCTTTGGTTATAAAGGTTTTAAAAAATGTATCCATCCTAGGTTTTTGCTTTAAAAAAATGGACTATATACAGAGCACATCAGCACAATAAAATAACTCAAGTTGACGGACCTAATGATCCCTCCCCCTATAGAGAGAGATATTGAGATCTTACAAAAATGAATGAGAATTATATAAGAACATGAAATGCATTATTACTTTGATCCTCTGTTTCATATGTCTTGATAGACTGAGTGCTCTTTGGGTAACCAAGAAATAAAATGTAAGCTATTTGGTTGAAGTACAGTAGCTCTAGCCTAGCCTGTCTCCAGTTATATTATTACTTTGTGGATAAATCAGAGGATTTAAATGGTATTCTTTATAATGGACGGGAGCTCTGTCTAAATTGAGAAATCTGGAACTAATGAACACTTTGTCTTAAACATGTCCATCACTCCATTACAATAGATGTACTAGATCATTGGACAGCTTCTAGAGCATGTTCGCTAAACCACGCCAGCACTCCATCCACTCTGCTTTTTCAAGGTGAAATGGGCTTATGCTTATAAGGTTATGTCCAATTATTTCTAAAAAATCAGTTTGACAATGAGTCCTGAGATTCAATGGTCAAACATTATTAATTTGTTTGTTTTACTGTATTATATAATACTGTATGTGATATTAGGCATAACCTTGATTATTCATCGCTTTTCAATGGGCAGAGATCTTACCACAGATGGATTAACGTAGCAAATGCCTTGAGACATACAAAATTGATAGTTATTGGTTATCGAAGCTAAAATATTTAATTTTATTTGCATTCTGCAGCTGTTAAATAATTTAAGGCTCTACTAGTGAAAACTGAGTTAAAATAATCAGAAATCCTAGATGTTTTGGCTGGTTGGTCTCAGTGTATATTAGATTATTATCTGCCATTTGAATACCCACATTTTTAAAAACCAAGACCAGTCATTAGTGAAAGAGCTGCATTTGTTCTTTTGTCTGCTGATGGCCAAAGATAAGCTTTCTCATGGACTCCTGCTGCCATCTGCTGGACGCCT
This sequence comes from Calamaria suluensis, assembly GCA_032468135.1. Taxonomy (NCBI): domain Eukaryota; kingdom Metazoa; phylum Chordata; class Lepidosauria; order Squamata; family Calamariidae; genus Calamaria; species Calamaria suluensis. The sequence goes on from JANHFP010006572.1 coordinate 80,203, forward strand.
AAAAGCAATGTCCAGAACAAGTTTTAAAAGCAGATTGCTGTATAAAAAGATTAAAAAGGGGAAAAAAATCTAATGGGTAGATAAAATCATTGGAATTTCAGTGACTATGTAAAATGTATTAGTAAATAGCAAATACTGAGAATATGTTTTTCCCTCTTGCAACATTATTGATCATTTTGGTTACATTAACATAGAAATTTGCACAGAAGCAAACCTATTTGCAAAGGACAAAGTTTATATGAGTTCAAAAACACTTGCTTATTTAGCAATGCTTGTACTGATTATTTTGATAGTTTAATTAAACTGAACTTGTATTCTTAGGATTCTATGATCTTTCAGACTAATGTGGGCTTTGTACTTTTAGGCAAAAAATTAAAACTATCTTTTTGTTTCGTATTTCTGCTTCAAGGAGGAATATCTTGATTTTTGTACTTTAATAGGGCTATATCAATTTTCTTATATTTACATATCTACTTTTTGGAAGCATGACTGGCAGAAGATAGAGAGAACAAAAGTGCACATAATATATAATTGGTATTAAAATAAGATAATCACTTGAGTTAAGGTTTGTAATGTACAAAATAAAATTATAAAATGTTTACAACACTTGAACATTTGCAGAAAGACAAAATTTGGTCTATTTTGTTAAACTGTATAATGACAAATACTGGATTATATATAATGAAATGTATAATACACATGTATTTTAAAATATTAGTTTACTTTATTAAAGATGCAAATTACATTTTCTATTTTAGGGATAACCCAACAGTATTGTAATTGACTTATCAAAATTTAAAATATCTTTTAAAAAGGCAACTTTTTTTTTCATTTTCCAGGTCTCCAAGAAAGATTTAAGATATTAACACATACTTGTAGATACTATGCTCTTTTTAAAAAAATACTGATTTGATATGATTTGCTTTTGTAACAGTTCTTTCTTATTTCTTCTTCTTTTTCCAAGTACAAATTGCGTGTATTGAGCGAACTTGCTTCAGAACTGAGCAAATACATGCCAGAAAAAGTTTCAGAGGATACCTCAAGTATCATAAGATCACCAATGCCTGGAGCAGTTGTGGCAGTTTCCATAAAACCTGGTGACGTGGTAAGAGCTTCTTTTTTCCCAATGCCCGTCTAAATTAAGAATATTTTTGATTGAAGTATTAAAGATTTTTTTAAAAAAAATTCTTTAAAAATCAGTAGGAGTTTTTCTGTTGAGCAAGCAAGCTTACTGTTTGGGGCTCTTTTGGAGAGAAGTTGGACAGTTTAAACATCCAAAACTGATAAATTTAGTTGTCCAATATTGTGTAGTGGAAGGAAAGATGGAAAATTATTCCTATTCATGCCCACACAGAGACACACATCACTCTGGACATATAGATATATATGGAATACCTGTTAGAAAAGTTCCCCAACCTGGCAACTGAATAAATTAGCTCGATTTTATTTTCATTAATTCACATTGGTTTTATTTTAATAAAGTATACAAAAGAAAAAGCAACTGGATGCTGTCCATGAGTTATTTATTTATTTATTTTATTAAATTTATATACCATATATATATTATCATGCCATCCCTTATCAAAAACTAGAAAGACAAAGGAGGCTGAGAAGATAAAAATATTTACATGCTGTCAAACTGACTGATAATTCATCTTCTGTGTTGGTGTTATATCTTGAGGGGAAAAACTCTTTAAGCCGGATTTTTTTTAAAAAAAAAACTACTTATAGAATTTTTTTCTATAGTTCTTCAGAAAAAGCATAAATATTGTGAACTTTGTTACTACATATATTTGTACGTAAGTTAGGTCCAGCATAGTTTGACCAAAACATAACCTGCAAACTCTTCACTTTTTATTGCTACCCAAAAAAAGGGAAGATATGTACTTGCATTTGCACACAGTCTGAAATATTTTATAGTTAACATTCAAAGACAAAGTTAGAAACAAAGACAAGTAATTCAGTTTAAAGTGTTGCTTTAGCTTAATTTCCACACACACCAACATGTGCTTCTGAGATAACTTGTTTAAATGAACAAGTTGTATTTGAGTTTTGATCTTGAAAATATATTAAATATTTGTCTCTTAATCTTTACTTGCTCCCTTTTAAGCTCTGAGAAAGTGTTTATAAGAAGGAACTACATCAATTCACCTTAACATTTATTATCATGCTAACACTAATATCCAGAAGAAATTGAGCAGACATTAGAAAGATATCTATTGCTTACTTTTTCCCCCAGCCATATGAAGGTGAAACGCCTGACTTTCATCTATGCCAAACATAGATTGAAAGAAATGAGGTAGAGAACAAATTTGTGTATGTGTGCATATGTGTGTGTGTGAGGGAGGGAGAGAGGTTTAAAGACACAGTGGGTATTTTCTATTAAGCCTACTTTATTGTAGTAGAATTAGAGTGAGATTCAAATAATAAGATACTAAAAAGTGCATCTTTTTGTTGAACTGCTTTTGTTGAATATTTTGTCTGCATGGAGAATCATGACTGTAAGAGGATGGGCATTGAGCCAGGAAATTAAAACTGGGGAAAGCATTCTTCTCAGACAATCAATTATTCCGAAAGCAATACAGTGGAATCCAAAGAAGTTGTTAAATAATGAGAGAGATTTCTTTCCCCTATTTCTGCGCCCCCCACCCCCCAAACACCTATGCCTGCAGGGTTTTGCTTGAGGCTCCGAGAAGCAGAGCTTCTGAACAGATCATGGTGATTTGGACTTGTCAATGATAATTGGGCAGCTTTAATTTGCAAAAACACATTTGTGGCGTTGAAAGAGGGTCTTAGTGTAAGTCCTTCCTTTCCAAGACTGATGTCAAAAAGTTTTTTCTGAAGGGAGATGAGTTTGTATCAGGTCTCCAGACTGAATAAGTGGTGAGAAAGTACAATTCAGCTTATATGTTTTGGCTGTCCATCAGGACAAAGATCATTGTTGGAGCTATTCAAAGGCCTCAGGATTCTTATACAGCAGGGGTTTTGTCCCCCTGTTTGAATGTGTCTTGATTTGTGTTTTTCCTCTCCACTGTTCAGGCAGCTTAAGGGGTACTTAGTGTCTAGTGTGTTTCCTAGTTAATAGTATAATGAAGTATGAAACAATATTACGAGAAATGTCAAAAACATTTTCCGTCGGCCATTATCCTAAATTGGTAGCTATGCAAATTGATTTTCAGTGAAGTTTAGTATTGCATGGGAATGGGGGCCAGAGATGAAATTTTATTTTGTGATATCTCACAAGGAGGCTTCTGTTTTGCAGAGTGCAGCATCATTGTAGTCTTGGGCCTAGGCATAGGCTGAAGTTGTAAAACAATGGTGTTTGTTTCACTCACTTTTTTGTATTTTGGTTTCTCTTAAGATACTATCTGCTTATAAACAATGAGGTAAACATATAGAAATATTTAATTGTGATGAACACAACTGAGTTTTTTTTTAATAGTTTCTCCTCCCCAGGTTGGAAAAGCATGGGCCAGACCTACAAACTAACCAGAAGGTATACAATACTGTTCTAACTGGTCAGGGACTAACTGTTAATGAGATCAATAGATCTTAGAGATCTATCCTTTATTGACAGAGAATGCAGCCAGCACATTGTACTGAAACAAGTAGGAATTGCTGATAAAAGGGAATATTTATAGTTCAGGGTTGAATTGTGGGGGGTCCCAGATGCTCTCTGAGTTTGGTGGCTTTCCTGCAGATTTTTCATTATTAAGTTAGGTAACATTATGAGTGTGCCAAGGTACCACATGAGTAGGAATTATTTCTATATAATGGTTTGTCTACATTCAAAAGAACATACTATTTTAGGCCTCTTGATCAAATGCATAAAAGGAGGCATTACTCTACCTTAATGGGTTGTCTGTAGTAAAAAAAACATCCACAGTGTACATCTCATTTAAATGTCCTCACTTAAAGGTCCATTCTAATGAAGACTGCCCGTTCCAAAGTGTATAAATATCAGGGGATACCAGATAGACGTTTCCCATTGGTCATGGGAAGCCCCTTTGATGAGATTTCTTTGTTTTTCCTTTAAGTGAAAATATGTACGCCTTGGGTATATCACTGGAACCTTTCAGTTTGCTTTATAGGGAAGGATTGTGTTAGAAAAAGCAGCTCAAAATCTCCTTATTCACACAGAACTAAGTATTCATTAAGCAGTGATTATGGGAGCCCCGAGGTTCACTAAGCAGTGATTATGGGAGCCCCGAGGTTTTCTCGGGTGACCCCTCTCTTGTGTGAGCTGCATTGGCTTCCGGTGGTCTTCCGGGTTCGCTTTAAGGTCCTGGCGATGATCTTTAAAGCGACCCATGGCACTGGACCAAGGTATATGCAAGACCACCTCCTGCCAAATACCTCCCAGCGACCGGTACGGTCCCACAGAGAGGGCCTGATAAGGGTCCCAATGGCCGCTATGTGCCGTTTGGTGAACCCTAGAAACAGAGCCTTCTCTGTGGGGGTACCAACCCTCTGGAATGAACTTCCATCAGCACTGCGTAGGCTTCCCGATCTGAACTCTTTCAGGTGGGAATTAAAAACCTACCTTTTTTGTGCAGCCGGCCTGGGAGGGATTCAGTCGACAAACTAAGATTTAAATTTTAAATAAATTGATAATTTTAAATTCTGTTAACTTTTTGGACAGCCTTGGGTATATAATTTTTAAATTT
>JANHFP010006572.1:190573-207137 GCA_032468135.1 Calamaria suluensis
GCCTTTGGTCCTGACCCCTCCCCCCCAGTGCCCCAGCTCTTCACTTTCTAGGAGATTTTTATGTTCATTGTAAAAAGCTTCAGCTTCTTCACAATTGTTTAGTCGAAATCTTTTTTCTTCCCAGAACACTAGTAAACCCTAAGACAATAACAATTTAAAAATATTTCGTTTTGCAAACAGTTTCTTGGTCAGAAAATGGTATTTTCTCCTGGTCTCCCTTATTTTCCTCAGAATTTGTTTCAGTACTGCAATTTTCCTTTACACAAGTCTTAAAGCTGCCAGGTTTGGGGACCTCTGGTGTAAGACATGGATCAAAAGGGAAATGTGCTATAATTGAACTGGACAGTGTTCCAACCTCATTGGTATTGCTCCAAGCATGCTCTAAGTTTGCTGGAACATCTGCAACAAATCCAGCAGTTTCAAGGCAGCAAACTTGACACAGATTCAGAACATATCTTTTGTGAATTTGGAACTGTTCATTTTAAACTTAAAACATGTTAAATTCAACAAAATAATTACTCAGAGGTGGATATAGTGAAGTTGACTAGAATTTGTTTGTGTTGGAATGTCATTGGTAAAGGTTTTGTTAATTTATTGCTAAAGATTTTTAAAGGTCTAATTCTGATGTTTATTTTTTAAGCTCTTGCTATTGTGTGCAAACATTTATATGCTCATTCATTCTATGGATATTTTTTGTTGTAAGCTTCCATCTGTATGAAGTTGGATGCATGAGAACTAAACATGTTGCATATTTCTAATTGTGTCATCTGTTCCTTTTTCATTATTCTTTACTTTTAGGATATAATGGAGTATTGGTTTAAACTAATAAGAGCCTAAATTCAGCAAAATAAAGCAGTCCAATTTACTCAATGTGTAAATACTGCAAGCATGGAGGGGGGAGGAAACCACTTCTGTATACTTACGTGCTTTCCACAGATTGAAAAAAACCTGAACACAATTACACATGCTCCCATCATATATGTATAGGCATTCTGAAACACAAAGTTATCAGCATTAGAAGAGTTACTGATTATTAATTATTAAGTGTTACTCAAGATTTACTTTCATGGCAACCAATACAGCTGATTTAATATAATATATTGAATGGTTGAGTGCATAGTTCTTGATGTAAAAAGACTCAACATTATTGAGTCTGCATTATTCAGGTGTTATTACATGGATGTTTTAGAAAGAAATAGCTTCATGTCATAAATGTGACCTCGTATATATACTCATAAAAATGAATGCACTAAGAGTTCAACAAATCATCTGTTGAACCACAGATTCCTTATCCCAAAAGAACTTCAGTCAAAATCATGGAAACCTCTGACCCTGAGACTGAATAGAATTTGGCAAAGCCTCAGCCTGTGGCTGGAGAGTCAAATAAGCTGTCAGCTAACTGAGAATAATGACTCACTCAGAATGACTCAAAATCAGGATAGGTGGCTCCTGTTTCAGAGTACAAGAAGTCAGCTCCTGAATGGAGAACACTAAGCAAAGGAGGCTAGAGACACAGAAATCAACACTCCTTCTTAAGTGTGAAGGACATTGAATCCTTTAATTAGATAAGGATTCAAACTCCAGTTATTTAAGAGTATCCTCCTCTTTGGTAACACGTCTCAATTCCAAGACTTGCTCTTCTTGGACAGCCATAGCTATGTGCTTCAGGTAAGAGATACTTAGTCTGCAAATCTTTCTCTACCTAATTTACAGCCTGCAGTTCTATCTTTATCTGTTGCCTAATTTACAATTAAGCTAATAAAACCAAATGTGTCAATTACTGATCACATTCAGCCTAGTGTGGGGGTCAATAGGGTGACAACTAATTCTAAAAAGCAGAGAAATTAAGATACTAGCTCTCTCACATTCTTTGTTCACATCCTCTGGTATTCATATCCAAAAGCATATTGCTTCTGACATATAGGTTCCATAGAAATTGACTGATTTATTTTCCTGTAATTTAAGACAATTATTCTATGGGATGCTACAAAACAGGTCTTGGCCTTCTTCTGATTAATAACACTTCAGGTACTTGAGTAGTTCTATTACATCTTCCTCTTAGTTATCTTTGCTTTAACATAATCAGAACATAAATTAGACTTAATTTTCAGACTGCCTGCAATCCTCCATGATCTTCTTTGCCCTTATTCTAATTCTTCTGCATCTTTGATACCACTAAGCAGATCTAGATAAAGCACTCAACACTAGTTGATCAATGCAAAATATAATGGCACTGTTTCTAAATTCATAAGCACATGAATTTATCAATATTACTTTTAAAATCATGTAAGCAGCCTTTGTAGGAATACATTTCATCAAGTTTATTTTTTTCCATACAATTGCTAACATAATATATATATATAGTACTGACAAACTTGTTATAGCATTGATTTTACTATTAGGGAAAACTGTTAATAGCCAGGAATACTTTAACATGAAAGAATATTCAGTCAAGTAACATTCCATTCCATGTCTGACATGATACAGTTTATAAACAGATGTGCTACCACAATAACAACTAAGTCCAATGCAAATATTTAGTGAATAGTGTTTACTTTCTAGAAGAATTCTTTGAAAACTACATTCCACTAATTCTAGTTTAAATCATTTGTGGTTACTTGAATGAGCTCAGTTTTAATATAAATTGTGTTTGCAAAAATTTACTGCCTTTTCAGGAATGACCATAACAAAGCAAGTTCAAGCCTCAATGAATTGTACATTTTGCAGATTTGCAAAAAGAGGAAAAAATATCCTGCATTCTTTGACTAGACAATATGGTTCTTGCAACTTACCGTTATTGCAAAATGGAGAATCACCCATATGACCCCTAATGATGTCACCAAGAGATCATAACGATTTCTTCTGCTCTGCCAAAATCCAGCAGGTGACATGGCAATAATTTTCATCGTAACCTTGCAAAAATAAATGCATATGTAATAGCTACTCTTTCTATAATCATGCATGATTCTCCAAGTTATGTTTCAATAATATTCAAATGGATAATTACTGGAAATTAATTTGACTATTGGATTAAAATATGTATGATCAAAAACAAACAAGAAAATGTTACAAGATATATATTTTACTAAACTTTGGTTACAATTGCAGAAAAAGAATCCAGTGTTTAATGTTTGATCAACCACTTTCTAAGGATAAAACAAATCTAAGGATGAATCAAATTTTTCACAATGAAATTGGCAAAGCCTCTCTTTTTGCTGTTAGTTATGATTTTAATTAGCTTAACCCCTTGATGTTTTTGTCACTGTCCATTAACCTGCACGAAGCTGATACAGGAGCAGTGATGAGATCCCCATTTTCACGTATTTTAGATAAGCCTTATAAGTAAGGTACTACTAATACTTCTAAATCCCTTCATTAAAATCCAAAACCTTAGCCTTCACTTGCTTATAAAAGCACCTCCTTTTTTCTTGGATTGTGTGTCATGTGACAGCAGAATGCTTATAGCTTCAGACAGACAATCCTGAAAATTATAGCTAACCTGTATACCTTTCAGATAGGTTTCAGATTAGGACATGTCATTGAGATGGTATTGGTGATGCTTATAGGTGACCTCTGGTGGAGCTGGGATGGTGGTCCTGTATCTCCTTGATGTTAGTGAGTTTTGATACTCAAAGGGTCAGTGGCATCTTTTTTGCACCACTCACAGGGATTAGAAGTGAGAGATTTGGTGTTAAGGTGATGATTCTCCTTTCCCTGTGATCAGGTCCAGGAACATCTTAAGTTCAACCTTGACAAGCTGAATGGCTATGAGTATTTGGACAACCTAGTTCAAAAATACTCCATTTTTAGTTCTGAATGTTGTTGCATTTCTTTCAGAATTGGTGTGCAATTTGAAGACTACTTGGATTCACAACTCTTGCTTGAGGAGCAGGTGGCAACTGTAGATAGGACCACTTTCATATAAATTCATCTAGGTTATCAATTGCAGAAAAATGCCTTACACTGACTTATCTGGATTACTGCATTGCATTCTACATGGGATTGCCCTTGAAGACTAGTTAGAAACTGTAGCTGGCCCAGGATCAGAAGCATGGGGAGTTATGGGCATGCCACAGTACGGTCATATAACATAATGTGTCTGCTAAGAATGTTACTAATAGGCACTGGTTAACCAGTAGGTTTCTGGATATAATTCAGGATACTAATTATCACTTGTAGAACTTTTCATGAGGTAGGGCTTGTCTTCTCTCTTGTGTGATCTGGCAGAGTGGACAGTGCTATTTGATGGGATCAAGGAAGTGGGCCTTCCTTATTATAGTGCCTATCCTCCAGAATGACATTCCCTCAGAAATTCATACTGCATAACCCTCACTCTTACCTTATTTAAGACAGCCCTTAAAACTTGGCTTTTCCATGGCCATGGATCAGAGAAAGGTCAATTAATGGATTAATCAAATCAGTGTTATGCTTCCAGATTTCTGCTTGTTTAAACTTTTTGCACTGTATTTTTTAAAATTTATATATTCCACCTGGAGTAATGGTGGACTCAAGTGACTTATAAATCTAATTAATAGATAGTATATATTACCTTCTAATATTGTAATGTATAATAAGTGACACAAAACAAATTAATCTGAATTTATTTATAGGAACAGCATTGAAATATATTACCTCTAGAACAAATATGAAGGTGAAGACCACTGACATTGCAGCTAATGGACCAGTTACTGGATCTTGATCATCCCACTTATGCAAAAGAAAAAAATAGTTTATGAAAAAATCTCATTTTCTTTTCTGTTTAAAATTCTTCCACAATTGTTCCTATTTATTATAAACGTAGTGATTTTTTCCTATTTATGCTTGTTTGTAAGTAGTTAACAAAGCACCTTAAAAGTACCTTAACAGATAGTAGCACAGATTGGGCCAGTACAAGAACTGCAATGGTTCTCTTGAAAAATGGGTGTTGGGTTATGTCATACATTTTAGCTCGGAATCCATCATTATCTGAAAAAACAAAAACAAAATAAAAGCAAAAGTTTATTTAGGGCACAATTTGCAATGGCTTCTAAGAATTTAACCCCTCAGTGTAACTGTTACATACTGGGCACATATTAGTAAACACACTATAATATCATTACTTTTATGTGTTAGCAAAGTAGACAGATTTCAGCCCTACAAAGTTGGCTTCAGAAAAAGTTGAGGAACATGAGGCATTATTTCTGATGAATACTGGGTAATTAATTAAAAAATACACCCACAAAAAGAATTAATTGATCATAAAAAGCATTTGATTGTGTTGGCCATGCCAAGATGTGGAAAATCCTTAGGAAAATAGAGATCTCAGAATAAGTTTATCTTTATGAACAACTTACACACATGAGGGTTAGTCACAGTCCAGACAGAAAATGGCAAAAGAGACTAGCTCCAGGATGACAAAGGAGTGAGACAAGGCTGTATACTCTCCTATTTATTCCATCTATATGCTGAATATTTATTGATGCAGGCTTGACTGGAAGAAGATGAGTATAGTTTTAAAACTGAAGGAAAACACATCCATAACTTGAGCTATACTGATAAAACTACTATGATATTTGAAAATGTGAAGAACCTTCTAGTTATGAAAGTCAAGAAGCACAATGCAAAAGAGAAAGTAGGTTTAAATACAAAGAATAATGATAACAATAATATATACCATTGTCAACTTTAAAACTGACAATGAAGATACGGAAGTGGTATCAATAAAACAACTAGCAGTTCAGAAATATTCTGCAGACTACCACTTGGTAGGATAGTAATGAAGGCCTTGGAAAAGATATGAAGATACTGTGATGTCTATAGTTTCAAAGATCTGAAGCTTAAGGCAGTAATTTTCTCTATGACATTCTATGGAAACAAAAGCTGGACCTGAAGAAGCAGGATAGAATGAATATGGATATTTTTGAACTCTGGAATTAGAGAAGACTCCTGAGAATATCACAGAACATAGAATAATAGGATGGAAGGGACCTTGGAGGTCTTCTAGTCCAACCTCCTTCCCATGGCAGGAGATGCTGTACCATTCCAGACTTCCTTTGGGCTTAAAGGAATGCATACATACATGATCACAGAAAGAATAATAAACCAATAGAACATAATGTCTATGGAGATTCTCAGTTACCCAGGTCATGGTTGGCCCAAAGGTGCTTTTTCAAAAGGCAGTTGAAATGAAGACATACAGTCCAGAATAATACAGTCCAGTCCAACCCCCTGCTAAAGCAGGAGATCCTATACCATTTCAGACAATTGGCTGTGCAATCTCTTCTTAAAAACCTCCAGTGATGGAGCACCCACAACTTCTGGATGCAAGTCATTCCAATGGTTAACTGTTCTCATAGTCAGGAAATTTCTCCTCAGTTCTAGGTTGCTTCTATCCATCAATAGATTTCATCCATTGCTTCTTGTCCTGCCTTCGGGTGCTTTGGAGAATAAGTTGATCACCCTCTTCTTCGTAGCAGCCACTCACATATTGGAATAGTGATATCATGTCAACAAAAATGGATCATAGGACAAGTTAATCTAGAGTTCTCACTCCTGACACAAATGATAAGACTCAAATTATAATATTTGGACATGTCACATGAAGACCCAATTCCCTTGAGAAGTCTATTAATGATGGGAAAGTTGGAAGGAAAGAGAATTGGATGGCCAACACAAAATGAATGACTCAGTTGTAATGATGATGAGTGTGCTGCTGGAAACTTAAAAGGATCATTTTGAGGATGAATAATCCCAGAGGTCTATCTATATGGCTGGTAAGACTCAACATTAAGTTGTTGGCACATAATGACTCATGCATTTGATCAGTATGCTTTATCGCTTAGTGGTTTCATTATCTCTTGAATCTGAATTTTAAAAATCTAGATACCTGGGCGTGGTGGGAGGTGAAGAGGCTGTGCTATCTTTAATCTGCTCTTTAGATCTTCCCATCGCCTCTGGTCAACTGTTAGTAGAGCTGTTCCCTAAAAGAACAGGAACCATTACCACCAAAACACATTTGCTTATTTCTTATCATATTCATTATTGGAATGAATAGGAGTCTTCCACTAGGAACAGTGCTCTCTTTTACTTCTGCTTTAGGCGTTGTTTTCTAATTCCAGTGTGTGTGTGTGCGCATGTGTGCGCGTGTGTGTATGTGTGTGTTTTGTCCCTTTTTTAAATTAAGAATCTTACTGATAATTTGTTAAATCAAATCCAGGTTGCCTTCCTGGTAAAAACAACCAGAGGGGAAAAAATCCTTACAGCAAGGTTCGGAATTATTATACTGATCTCTATTACTATAAATTAATCCTGGTATATTTAGGTATATGGTATATTAAATGTGATGCAAAAATATTTTCATAATTAAAATAATATTTCTAGTGTTTAATATAAACATGACTATATGTTAGCCCAACAATATTGTTTGATTACACATGAAAACAAAAGCAACATAATATAATCATGATTACTTTACAAAAAAAGGAAATCTGAAGTGTTACCTTATTTTCATTGAAATTAGCAATGACAACTCCAACAAAAAGGGTAAGTCCAATCATGCAGCCCAGGAATACAAAAACGTGAATGTAGATGCCATGAATCTGCAACATAATTTTTTATACCAATATTACAATTGACTTATTAATAAGAAATCATAGAAAAAATCTGACAAGTCTGACAAATTGAGGAATATACATACTGGACCCACACGATGAATGATAACATCTCTGACTTCTACCCAGCCCTTTAATGACAGGACTTCAAATAATGCCAGCATTGCATTACCAACATTGTCAAAGTTAAAGTTTCGAGGATTAGCCCTGCAATACAACACAGAAATGAGGAGTAAAAAGAATGTTGTTTGCCAACAATATATCCTAAAACAGGGGTCTCCAACCTTGGCAACTTTCAGTCTGATGAACTTCAACTCCCAGAATTCCCAAGCCAGCAAAGCTGATTACAGATAAGCAAAACTGGCTTTTAGAATTCTGGGAGTTGAAGTCTTCCAGGCTTAAAGTTGCCAAGGTTGGAGACCCCTGTCCTAAAACATTGCCAGGTTAGTAACCTGTTAGTCTCCGATATAAGTGCCTCTCTTGTTCTAGCTAGCCTCTCCTGAAATTCGCTCCGTGCCATTGAACTTCTTCATTTTGAAAAAGAGTCCTTTTTTGGGGGGAGGGGGTGTTTGATGGGAAGAAACTGAGAAATGACAACTCAAGAGAATTAAGCAATGTGACTAGTCCAATATTCTTTTGTTATTTACCCTACAATAACAATCTCTAGCTATACTGTCTTTTGGACAAAAGGCACATTCCAATGTGGCTGTTGAATTTAAAGAATTAGGATTGGAAATTATCATTCCATTGGATTAATCTACTGGAATAATTCCATTCATCAACAACTCTAACAATAAATCTATATTTAAGTCCAAAAACACATTACTTACCAGACCCGAGGCACCCAAAATCCAGGTTTTTTTTCACCGGGTCTTAGCTTCAAATTCAGATTTTTGGAAACACTTACATTTATTCGGAATATACCATGGCAATCTTCCTGTCAGAAATATAGCATCACATTTTGTATAGAAACCACAATTTTAATATATCACAAAGGCATACTGTAAACAGACAAGAGTTAATTTAGGGAATCTGCCATTTATGTTCAGGAATACAGAGAAGCTAATCTATGCAAGCAGAAGACAGAATTTATGGTAAGAAACTCTTTGCCAGACTTTTAGCAATATTTCCTTTGACTGACACTACACATGTATTGCGAGCAACAGAGTTGGAAGAAGAAGTCTGCACCAGGGGTGGGATTCAACATTTTTTACTACCGGTTCTGTGGGAATGGCTTTGTGGGAGTGGCATGGCTTTGTAGGCATGGCAGGGGAAGGATACTGTAAAGTCTCCATTCCCTCCCTAATCCAAGGGAAGGATACTGCAAAATCCCCATTTCCTCCCGATCAGATGGAACTCGAGAGGCAAAGAATAGATGGGGCGGGGCCAGTCAGAGGTGGTATTTACCAGTTTTCTGAACTACTAAAAATTTCTGCCCCCAGTTCTCCAGAACTGGTCAGAACCTGCTGAAACTCTGGTCTGGACTCAGGAACTCTTTCAGATAAATTGTTCCTTCTCAATGTTTGATTTCTTACATGCTGGGAAAGGCACAATTATTGGATTTTACTGTTCTCACTAAGCTAAATACTAAACCTCATCAGTTACATAGCTGATCCTTGTTTGTATTTATTGCATTTGTGATAATTTATTATTATTTGGAAGTTGCACTGAATTATATATGTTTATGCTTAGATAACCATATATGGCAGAAACCATTGTGAGAGGACAACACTCTAAAAGTGAGTCCAGAAATATTTTTAAACAAATGAAACAGAGAGAAGTGACTTGACTTTATAGAACATATCCTTTCACTTCTATGCCTTTTTTTGGGGGGGTGTTTCTACATAATACCACCATAAATTAAGCCTTATCGGTTGATGAAAATGTGCAAAAGAAGAAAAGGGAATTTATTTAAGTACATAAAAAATGTACTTACTCTTGCAATTATATGAGGATCATTGCACTTAGCTAGTTTCCCAGCAAAAAGTTGAACTCCAAAGCTTGCAAAAACAAGCATTAATGTCAATAAAAGGATTGAAACCTGGAAAAAAACATGAAAAGGAGTCAAACTTTTTCCAGAACAGTGTTTTTCTTGTACATTTTCTATAACAACCATAGCTATGCAATGGCTTTCATTACAGAACTGCAAGGAAGGAGAACGAGTTATTCTAACAATGTTTTTTAGGATGGCAGTTAAGTGGTTTCTTTTCTATGCTTTCTCATCCTCCTTTTCATATGCACTAGGAAGTGAGCTTACTATAATCAGATTTACTCCCCATCCTGTGCAAACAACAAACTACTTGTTACACATTTCATACATTCATATGATCTCCTCAAGCACGTGCACATTCAAAAATGTCCTAATCTGCCAGCCATAGGAATCAGATTGAACTATAATTCTTTAAAAGCAACCCATATGCTTGTATGAAACCATGTCACCCATTCATAGCAAAGTTTACCTTTAACACTGAGGGACTCAGTCCATAAATTAAGGGTTTTTAAATTTTAAATTAAATTGATAATTTTAAATCGGGTCAAATATTGGACAGCCATTGGATATATAGTTTTTTAAATTTTAAAGTCTATTGTATTGTAATGTTTGTTTTAATCGGCTGTAAACCGCCCCGAGTCCTAGGGGAGGGGCGGTATAGAAGTCTACAAAAACTAAACTAAACTAAACTAAACTAAACTAAACTAAACTAAACTAAACTAAACTAAACTAAACTAAACTAGGGTCTCAGCTTTTTAGTATGCTGTTTAGATTTGCCAATTACACTCTTGGAGCTGCCAATTTGCCTGTTTCCTTAAACGTATCCTACCTCTGATCTATTTATTGGTACTGGCAAAAAAAAGACCTCCAAAATGTCCAGTATTAGCATTTGCAGTCATGGGGGTGGGGAAGACAAGTGCCCCCCCCCGAATTAACTCACGTTTATTTCCAGTGGTGTCATCACAGTGAGGAGGTGCTGATCCTTCCTTGCACTGGCACTGCAGTTCATGGTCACATTCCTAGCAAAGCAAAGACCCGTATTAGTCTTTGAAACAAGGACAAGGAAAACCAAGCAGTCCACATTTCTATTGCCTTTTTATAAAGTCTGAAGGAGGCAGAAAATACCAAAGCATAAAACTGAACCTAAAGCCAAGCGTCATGCCTCTGCCAGCGTCCGACTGGGAGGATGAGGTGGAACAGCTGGCAGAGAGCAGGGCAGGCTTGGAAGAAGAGCAGGCTCCGACAGAGTCCAGGGAGCTGGGGGTGGAGTCTGAGGAAGACAGCTCAGAGGAAGAAACAGCGCCCCCAGTGGACACCAGAGAGAGACGTAGAGACAAAAGGGTGCTGGAGAAAAAAAGGCTACTCAAGAGTAGGGATAATTGAGTGGAGCCTTTAAAAGCCAGCTGGTGTTTGTCAGCAATTGCTGGGGTCAAAGTGTTGCATTTGCCGGTTTGGTTTTCTTGTAAGTAATGAGTCTCCCATCTTAAGACTGTTTGCTGATAAGCTTTTAATTGCTTTTGAACTGAAGCCACAGTTGGTTGGCAGGAATTTTTGTTTATTGTTGAAACTTGGAATAAAGAAAATCATTTGATTTTTTGGACAATTCAAGTATATTGTTTTAAGTTTTTTGCTTTTGGGGTTTGCTTAATTGCTCCATGGTGAGTCATTACACAGAGTAATTGTGAAACAAATTAGATAAGGACTCAGGGTGGAGACGTCTGTTATGTCAAGAGTCAAGCAACTCTCATCTTCAGGGTCATAAAGTGCAGTGCAAAGAGTCCTTTGAAACATGGAAGAGACAGGAAGAATTTATCAGTTTAAATGCCATGGGTACAAAGAGGAACAACATTCTCATACAGATGCAATATAAATTGTTATCAATTTGCATTATGTTGAAGATATGAAAGAGTTCTTCTGAGTCTAGCACACAGCCAAGTCTGTAAAATTGGTGTTTTGCAACTGACTCCTGATCTGGAGAGCCTGGTAGGTAGCTTAACATGGCATTTTTGCTGCTGTTTCCCTGCTTGAGGAAAAGAGCTATTGTATTATTTTACAATAACGATACATCACCACCCTAGTATGAACAGGAAATTCAGTAGAGGATGCAGGGCCTAAATGAGAGAAAACAAGCTCCTACACAACCCTACCAAAATGGGATATCTTTTAATTCAGAAGCTTTATGAATTAGGGCTGCTACCAAAGTTCTTGACAGAACTATGCTTCCCGTAAAAGAAAAGACTTCCAATGTTCAGCTCATCCTGAATTCATGGCTCCTGCTGCAGAAGGGCCTTTACCAGCTGTGTTGTGGCCTTTCATTGAATAAGATCACTAAAATAGTTGCTTATGTCCTGGGATTGCTATATAGGTAGTTCTCAGTTAGTGACCACTCATTCAGAGATTAATTGAGGTTGTTAACAAATGGTACTTTCAAATGAAAGAGTTATATTTATAACTGGTCCCTAAAATTCTGATCATCACACCCCCTTCATGGTCGCATGATCTGGGCACTTGGCAATGATCTGACCGTTCCAACATGTTTCAGCATCCTGCAGTCACATTAACACAATTTACTGTCTTCCTGGTCAAGCTTTCCACAAGCAAAATCAATGGGAAAGCCATCAGAGAAAATAAAAAATCATTCCTGCCACTTTTGCTCCAAGGAAACCTGACTTTGTACTCTGTAGGGCACTCATACTACAGAAACTCCTCCCCAGCTCAGATGCACTCTGTAGTAGTCAGCAACACTCCAGTTTGTTTGAAACCACCCTGGAGTTACAATTGCCATCCATCTTCTTCATCGATTATGTTTGTTTTCAAAATGTTATGTAACAGCAACAGACGCTGGGTGGATTGCTATCACTAGGCAATGCAGTCACATGACATTGCATTTTATGACTAAATTGCTATGTTATGAAAATTATGGTGCCAATAACTATTGTTAAGTGAGGAGTATCTGTGAATTGCTTGTCATTGAACTTTCATTGAAGATAACTAGAAACTCCATCTGTAAAACTGTGGCTATCCACATGATTATTTGTTAACCACAATATTGCCACATAACACTGCTGGTATGGAAATTGCATTAACTATTAGTTTGTTTTTGATTCCAGTTTAAGAGACTGATCATCACCCACAGTTATTGCTCATGACTGTCAATCTTCAAGAAAAAAATTGTGTCAACCAATCTAGTTGAATAGGAAAGGTCCATTCCATGAAAGGAAGAGCCACAGAGATGGGCTTTTTGGTGTTGGCTTCTCTAGCTTAGAACATCTTGCCCACTGAGGTAAGAGCAGACCCTGTTCTTATGGATTTTAAGACATTGGTGAAGGTCTGGCTATTCCAAAAGTCCTTTGGAAATTAAACAGCCCAAGTGGAATCAGAACTTGTAGATGTTGTTGTTAATCTTGTATGAGAGGCCAATAAGCAGTCACAGGATCTTTATAATTTACATACCCTGTTTTCCTCAAAATAAGACTTCCCCTGATTATAAACCCAATTGGGCCTTTGAGCGCATGGCAATAAGGCCAAGCTCTTATTTCAAGGTTCAAGACAGGTTTTTATTTTCGGAAAAACTCGGTACTTGTTCATGTGTGAGTATTTTATTGAAATCATTCTGATTAATTAATCAAAAAGAAGTTTTCTTTACCATCAGAACTTCCTCGGCAGGTCCTAAATTGATGAGAGAAAGGACCTACTTCCTCTTAGTCCATACTTTTTAGATTGTTTATTAGACTCTAGCAGGCTGTCCAAACCAATAGAAATAATTAGCTTAAGTCAGATGAAGGTGGACAGATGGGAGTAAAACCACTTTTCTCTTTCTTGTACTTAATGATAACAGCTTCCATTTAGCTTCTATTACTTGAAATCTGCATTTGCTGCAACAGCCAGATATTGATCTGTTTATTCACATCCTGTTCATTTGTAAGAAACATGAATGCAATCAGCCTTGAGAGATGTAAAAGTAGTGACCTGGAGTACAAATAGATGTTATCATTTCAGGAAGGGGAAAAATTAAATTTAAATGATGAGTAGGTCATGCATAATTTTTTGTAATAAAAGTAAGTAAATTATTTTTTTCAGATACAGGAGAGAGATCAACTTTATCATAATATTATAGTAATTAAGAATGTTATTTATCATTTTCTTTATCTCGCTTTTACTTTTTTCTTTTTGCAAATTACTCATTGAAGTTGCAGATGTTTTCCTTGCTGTTTGAAACTCATTTTCCAAAGTTGAGCAGCACTTTAGTGTGGGTCCAGCAGTAAAAGTAAATAATAAATAAATATATACGTACATGCATGAATACATGCATACATCAGATGATCTTCCCCTATATATCTTTCCCTTAAATGTTCCATTTCACATATAATATATACTTAAAGCTTTGTCATTTAGCCCTGATCAGCAAAATTCAATTAAAGGTTACCAGAAATAACAACATACAGGTAGTCTTCGACTTATGACCACAATTGAGCCCAAAATTTATGTTGCTAAGTGAAACATTTGTAAAGTACGTTTTGCCCCAATTGACATTCATTCTTGTCACAGTTGTTAACTGAATTGTTCCAGGTGTTAAATTAGTAACATTGTTGTTAACTGGATCACTTTTTTCCTTTGGAGAATTGAGAATAGCATTTTCCATGAGAATGAAGAATATAATTCCAAAATATTATTTGAAATCCATCTGGCCTCTAGTCCATTTGTAGCTATCCAAAATCAAAGTTCTAATCACACATTTGCTGTTCATTCCCAAAAATTTTATTTCCTTCCTTCCTTCCTTCCTTCCTTCCTTCCTTCCTTCCTTCCTTCATTCATTCATTCATTCATTCATTCATTCAGGATTGAAGGAAACTCACGTAAAGCTATACAACCTGTTGAGCAAAATAGTCTTAGTAACTGAAAAGCAGTTAATGAGCAATTCCTGAAAATGATTAGAAAAGTACCGTAAGTGTGCAAACTCAGTGTCCTTTGAAGGCACCAACTGCAGTTTTATCAAGAAGGTGATTACTTCCCAATCTCCCAGATCTCTAAACCCATCAGATATTGCTGTCTTTGGGTCTCCTTGCAAGGAGCAAATATCTAGAATATTTTGAATGATCTCAAGTTCTCTCCTTGTCAGGAAGGAATTATGAAGAACTGAGGTGAGAGGAATTACTCACCAGCTCTTTGTTTCACCATGGTTGTTCAGTTTCTTCTCTAGAAGACTGATTCTAGTCTATTTCTTCATCAAATGAGATTTGTTTTGCATCATTCTTTTATTAACAAACCTTGAATATCCTATTCAAAGGAGGAGACATTGTTAGTGATATTGTGGATATTGTGGCTACTGAATTTTGGCCCAATTCTTTGGACATATTATCTAGTATTTCAAATGTTACAGCATTTTTTGTTATTTTATAACTCATGACACTGATCCAAATCAACTTTAGTTTCTTTTGCCTGTAATATTTGCTCCCCTCTATGGTCCAGTTTAAATAATAAAGTATTTAATCTCTGTTATGATTCATAGTCAACAAAATAATTTTGGTTCACACAAAAAGTATACATGTACATGTGCCTTTGAATCAGTGTTGACACATGATGACAAACTTCTTAAGCTCCTGCAGTTTTCTTGGCAGGATTTTAGAAGTGGTTTGCCATTGCCTGTTTCTTAGGGTTGAGACAAAATGACCGGCCCAAGGTCCACTTAGATGGCTTTGTGCCTTAGAAACTCACAGTCTTCCAGTTTCTAATCTGGTGCCTTAACCACTACAGCAAACTGGCTCTCAACCACATGGTTTCATCATAGCTTAAATCTTTGCTTGGGGTTATTTTTTCAATGTATAGGCCAGCTCAACATTTCTCAATATATAATTCCTCAATAAAATTTCCTCATAAAAAAGAAAAAAACATGAAAATTCAACCCAATTTTTGAAGCTGTTCAAATACTATGCAGTTCAGGGTTGGGTGGCTTGAATCCATATATCACTACTTGCCATATTCTTTCCTCTATTCACTGAGGATTTGAAAAATATATCTCAATCTGAGAATATATGGGACTTCATCTAGATCATGCTTTGCTCAGCATGAAAAAGGGGATTTGAGTGGATATTAAGTTCTCCAACTCTTTTTAAAAAATTAATCATTTTTAAAAGGTTTTTAAAATTAATCAAAATATTTTTTTTTTAGGTAGCTGGTTGGCAAAACCCCTCCATGCAATATATCATCTATGGAAGTAATGCAAAACATGAGAAGCCACACTTAAATGAACAATTATCATACAAAAGTAAGCAGAGACAAAGAATGTATGGAGGCAATTTTATCTAACCTTGGGAATTTCACTTTTCTTTTACTGTACTTTCTTGGCCAGTAATAGTATAATTATAATTCAAGCTTTAAATGGTAGGCGAGGGAGGTTCAAGCTACATCATATAAGCATAATTAGAAACAGGGGTATTTTATATATCAGAACAACCGTTATCCATTTAACTCTTGGAGTGTTTCCCGGATACAAAATTAGCCTGTGTGGAATAAGTTAATTTTATGCACATTGCCTACAGCACATCTCAAAGCATTAATTCTGAAGTATCACCTCTTGTTGAATAATCTCAGCAAGGACCAATTCAGATGAAACAAGTCTTACCACCTGTAGGTAAATCCCACTCTGATTCTGGTGGCATTTGTAAGATGCCAGCTGTAAGTGAAATGCATGTTTTTGAAGTTCCCCAGACCATCTTCTCTCTCCTGCCTCTACTAGTAATGTACCAATGATGATGAGACAGTGTTTGTGGCTTCAGGCTTGTGACATATTTGAAGATAGGGCAGGAAATAGGGCATGACCGAATGTGTATTTTCCACCAGATACCGAATCCGGATATTTTAGACCAATATTTTTACACTCCTCTAAACCCAAGAAATTTGTTTAATTCCTTAAATGAGACATAATTTATATCAAGTTGTCTCTTAAAGGAGGGGGGCATATTTAGATGTTTATCTTTCAATGTCT
>JANHFP010006572.1:216452-235202 GCA_032468135.1 Calamaria suluensis
CCTTTGGTGGGAAGGTAACAGCGTTCCATGCGCCTTTGGCGTTTAGTCATGCCGGCCACATGACCACGGAGACGTCTCTGGACAGCACTGGCTCTTCGGCTTTGAAACGGAGATGAGCATCGGCCCCTATATTTCGAAGCAACTAGCACATATGTGCGAGGGAAACCTTTACCTTTTATTGACTGTTAAACACTTCCTCTACCATTTTGCATTTTAATTACTGCATTGGTCCAGTTAAATTTAAGCATGTTTGAAGATGCTACTGAGTTTAATATTAATTCAGCACTGAAATAGTTATTAGCAAGTTAGAAATTACATTTAATTTCTATGTTTGATAATAATGGGTCTTAAGCAACAATTTATTATGATTAAGGAGCAACGATCAATCTAATAAAATAGAACAAATGGCCCTGACTTGGTAGAAACAAGAATGTAGCCATTCTGAATATTACAGAAAGCTGAATGTTTGGCTGGGATAGTAAAAATGCATAGCAGTGAAAACACTGAAAAACTAAGAAGCAGGACAGAGACTTTGATAACATTTCCAATTGAGCAGCATCATGCTATTTTATCCATGTCCCAAATACATTGTTTAAGAGATTATTTAACTTAAATACCATAAAAGATGGTGAAAAGCCAGATATCCTTAGTTTCAGTGGTGGGTTGCTACCAGTTCTCCCCGGATTGGGTGAACTGGTAGCAGCAGCAGTGGTAGCGAACTGGTAGAGATAGGATTTGGAACCCACTACTGCTTAGTTTTCTTGATCCACTTGGATGGATGTTGATTATAGGTGGTTAAAGGAGCATTAGAATAGCTTTAGGCATGGCAAGTCTACTTTGTGACAATTGGGGTTCTAGAGAAATAAGGCTGGCTTCAGAATGAAGCAGCACTAGGGACCCAATACAGAGATCCAAAGATCACCCTCAGAAGCTTGCATTGTTGTTTTCTCAAAATGTATAAATATTTATAAGCACAGGACTTAACTGTTTTGTCCTGAAATTACAAACGGTTGAGGATATGAGGGCCTCCAATTAGATAGAAACACACACACACACAGTGTAATTATTACCTTGGCTTTTTGTGTGTGTAACATGAGTATCATGAAATATGCCCAGACTATCTCATTTGTTCTGAACGTGCTCACTAATGTTCCATTTACCATTAATATTTTGGACAGGAACTTAAATTCAGCCTTGATTTAATTTATATTATATCTTGCTTTCTCACAATTAGTTTTGAAGGACAACAACACTCATCTTAATCCCACCACTGGGAAGGAAAGAGTAGGCAGCATCATCTGCATAAAGTAAGACAAGGATTTGTATACTGGCCGAACATGATGTCTGTCTGTACGCTATATGCAATTTTGCTAATGAGAAACAGCTGTCATCTTGCCACGTACTGTAATATACCAGGAAAGATGTGATGGATTATTATGAATTCTGACCCAGCTGGAGATGTCTTTATCCCAAATTATAATTCCCAGGAACAATTTACTTTGCTCATTTGCGAACTGAGATTCACAGTAACTGTGTAATTTGAAATTACTGTGGATGTTGTTTCTGTACTCGACAGGATCATTTCAAAAAAGAATGCACTCAAATGGAACACCAGCATTACAGGGTTTAAAAAATTCCTGTGCTATAATATCCAAAGTATTTTCAATTTCATTTTGTTTCTAGATTTACTTAGGTATGACTCAGACTATTCACTTAAACTTACATCTTGTGTTAATGTTTCAAGAGACTTTCCTCTGCTGATCCGCTGACTGTTGGAGCCATGCCTTAGTGACCTGAAATAATGACATTCATTTGGTGAAAAAACCTGAGATCACTGAGTGTGCACCAAAACAGACTTTGCAATTATGGGGTTGATTTGGCATTACACTCAGCTGCATCTTGCTTTCTACAATTGGTGACTTTCATGTGTTTTAGACTACAATTCCCACATCGGCTGGGAATCATGAAAGTGGCAGGTCAACAGATATTAAAGGTGCTAAGTTAGGGAAGTAAGAAGTTGTACCTGCAATGCAGAATTCCTCATTGTACTAATCCAGCGGTATCAAACTCACATTGTCACGGCAGCATCACGTGACATATTGAGACTTTCCCCTCCCCCTTCACTACACCAGGTATGGGTGTGGCCAGCGCATGACCTATCTAGGCTGGGAGTTTGACAGATATGTACTAATCCAAAGAGATTCTGGTGGAGCAGTTCATTTTTTTCTTTTTTAATGGATTTTCTCAAATCATTTAAAAAGTGATGATGTGAAAAGTATAAAGGTTAACTAAAAAAGTACATCACTAAACTAATTGATAAATTTGTGAGGGCAGTTGAACAATAAAGGTCATGATTGGATCACTGTTTACAGAATTTTTCCCCTGATTGCTTACAACCAGAACTTGGATATTTTAAAAACAATTATATTTAAAATATAAGAGTTTTCTATTACAATAACATCATTATTATTGCAATAAAAATACAGCTGTCATTTGTTATGAACTAATTCTAATTTACTGATGTTTACTGTTCAACTTACAAGACTTTTATCTTCTACTTTTAAATGGTGTTCTTAAATGGTTTTATTGAGTTCTGCTTACCTGCGTTCTTGGCGTATATGATGCTGAACACTAAGAATAGATCGTTCTTTTGCAGGCTGTCCCTCAAAAGATCCACTAAGCATACGCTGACGAGTACAGGCTCTAGGTAAAAAGATACTATGATAAGTAATTAGGAATATACAGCATTTAGGAAATAACTTCAAATGTTTGAATGTAACATTGCTGTGCAACTCTTTAAAGAACCTACACACTTTTATGGGATCGTGGAAATGACACAGTTGTCTTAATTCCAGATGTACATCTGCACCATCGTACTCCATAGCATTGTTTTAAAATTGAACTTGAAACATGCATAGCCAGGAAACTGCAGATAGTGTTATGCAGCTCTCAAGAAGGCTAGGAGACAGCTTTTTCAAACATTGTCTATGCAAGGGATGGAAAGGTTTGAATAATAAATGCCATTTCTCAAGACAGGATGAAAAGAGCTAGGTCAAGACTAATTCACTCAGTCAGCTGTCAGTAAGTCTCACCACTAAAATGGCAACCTTCTCCATTCGTTTCACTCTTGATTTAGACTTAGCCATTGTGTGGAACTTGGATCTCAAGCTGTGAATCGTGATGCATGGCATTTTACATTGCTTTCATTTTAGATGAAATCTACTCATAATGAAAGGACCCTCAAATCCCTCTTTAATACCTAAGAATTTTATTGATTGCAGACTCCTTCTCCAAAAGATTTCTTGCCCTAATGCTGAAAACAGATTTGCGAAGCTGTAAAAGAAAAGGAAACCAACTTTATTGACAGTCTTAGTACTTAAAGAGTATGTTGTTTAAAACCTTAGCTATTGAAATCCAATGGAAGCAGACAAACGCTATTATGGTGAACCAAGAATTATTTTTGTTTGTTTTGAATTTGGACTTCATCTGGAAGATGATTTGGGACCAATAATTTTAGGGTAAAATTTCTACACTATACCATCTAGTGTACACTGTACCACATTTTCTACCATATGCCTTAGTATACTGGCATGCTATGCTAATCATTAGCGAAAATGCAGGAAATAAAGACCATGCATAAATAGGCACAATTATTAATGGTCATCTATAAATTATCCAGGCAGTTTTATGACAAATTAATAAGATTTCTCTTTCAAAAGTGAAAAGGACAGTTCTGAAATTATAACATATGGTATTAGAATCTCCTTCTGGTTTCCAATCTCTATATTCAATAATATGAAATCTCAACATGTGTGGCTAATTGTCCCACATGGCAAGTTGGCCATAGCTAATCATCCTGCAACGAATTGCCCAAGGCAATGTGAAAGGGTAGGAGCTGCAGGCAATGAGTAAGGAAAGATTTGCAGGGGAGGGGCAGGTGGGGAGGAAGTGGGTGAGTTGGCTGAGGGAGAGGAGCTGAGATGAAGTGGGTGGGGCCAGGTACTTGCGGCCAATTGTCCCATTCCGATTCCAGTGGTGGGGATTTGGCAGGGTTGTGGAAATTTTGTATCTAAAGAATTCAGAGCCTTATCTCCCACCACGTTCTTTAGTAAGAAAGACTCTGGCATCTACTATGCTGGTATGTTGTGAATATAATGCTGGAATTCTTCAATGAAACTTGGCCTGTGGAATTATATTGTAGGCTCCTTTGAAAGAAAGATTTCATCTACTTTATATGAATACTCTGAACGTTCTGGGGATTTATTACGTTAACATGTACATTGAAAGATACTTGAAAAATCTTCACAAGAATTATATCAGAAACTTTTATTGAAATATAGATCAGCAGTTTAAAGTTCTTTTTATTTGTAATTCCAAATTTTCCTATGCTTACTTTATAATACACTAAAATCCAATTTTATGGATATAAAACATACCTGCCTTTAAAAAAAAACCCTGATTAAGAGAGAAAATCTGCCAGACCTATAAGGATTATAAAATTGCTTCAAGGAAGACAGCTGGTTTCAAAAGAAAGAAATGATAAGCATACATGCAATATATGAATGGGAAGCTACTGTATTTGACAAACAACCCAGATGTCATAGAAAACAAAAAAACATTTCTATATGAAAACAAGAATGGAAATAGCAGTGTTGTTGATAATGAGGATAACAATAATGCTACAAAGATGGCTTGCAAGAAAAGAAAATGCTGCAGAGAATGACAGGCTACACAAAGGCTGCTTGATTGCCGAGCATGATTTAGCTTGATAAATCAATTTATCATCTACTATAAATTAAAGTATGGTTGCCAAACTGATTGAAATGATGCTTGGGGACCAGCAAGCACAATCAAAATATTAGCTGAGTTATTGGAACTGACTGAATCTGAGGTCTCCAACCTTGGCAACTTTAAGACTTGTGGACTTCAACTCCCAGAATTCCTCAGCCAGTGCATTAATTCCCTTCCAACTTTAAGACTTGTGGACTTCTATTCTGGGAGTTGAAGTCCACAAGTCGTAAAGTTGTCAAGGTTGGAGAGCCCTGGCCTAACAGTTTCAAATTGCCCGTACTTTCTGGGAGTTGAAGTCCACAAGTCATAAAGTTGCTAAGGTTGGAGACCTCTGGACTGGACTCTATGGATTAGAATTGTGCAATACTGTGCAAAGCTTCCTGAACAAGACTTTTCTCTTTAACTGAGGTGTTTACCATGGTATTTAGAACTACATCACTTCAAGCTTGGAATAGAGCATATGCACCAAGACAAATTCCTTGTGTGTCCAATCACACTTGGCCAATAAAGAATTCTATTGGGTCTATTCTATTCTAGAGTGGAGGTGGTGGTGGAGGAGGAAGAGAATGCAATCTTCACTATGCTTTAAAGATATATTCTTACAGGAAAAAGTTAACGATATAGAGCAGGGATCCCCAAGCCCCAGGATACTACCAGGCCATTTGGAACTGGGCCGCAGAAGTAGTGGGTGAGCATGCATGCATAGTTCCACATGCACGAGCAGCAGGTGAGCATGTGTCTGCACAAAACTCTTATTTGCACAAATAATGTGCGTGCCCACCACTCATGCAAATGAAACTGCACATGCCAGTGGCTCAAGCGGAAGCAACCCCTTTCTGTTCTCTGCTGGTCCACAAGGCTGGAAAGGTTGGGGACCACTAATATCTAGCAGTATTTCTCAACACTGATAACTTTAAGCTGTGTGAACAGAATGATGGGAGTTGAAGCCATATAACTTAAAATTGCCAAGCTTGAGAAGCATGGATATACAGCACTAATTTTTATTTTCTATTTACTTGATTTTGATTCCGTGTTCCCTCAGTTATTATTACACCTAGCGTCTTCCGTAAGGAAAATGTTACATTATTTCAGTAGGTATTCTAAATAATCTCATTCTATCTTAGTTTGGCAGAGTTGGTTTGTAAAACCTTCAGAGGTTTGAGTCAGATTTCTTTTAATAAATGTCTTTAATGGCAAAAGAAGAAGGGGACGACAGAGAATGAGGTGGCTGGATGGAGTCACTGAAGCAGTAGGCGTGAGCTTAAATGAACTCCAGAGGATGGCAGAAGACAAGAAGGCCTGGAGGAACATTGGAACATTGTCCATGGGGTCGCGATTGGTTGGACACGACTTCACAACTAACAATAAAAACCTAACAGGTGATAAACATTCTTAAAAATAGCTTGAAGTAGAATTAATTCTAACAATAAAGCTGAGATGAGTCAACATCCATTTTATTTGTTTTACAAAGAGAGGTGCCAGAATAAAGAGAGATTCTCAAAAGGACTTCAGCAAGCCAGTTAAAATCTGATTTCTGTTAAATGCTGTGATCTAATTCTCATAATTTTATCATTCTCATAATATCATTCAGTATCCTGAGTTATTTGATTCACACTGCATGAACTACAGATAGCACACACACAAAGGAATCTTTTGTTTTTGTTTTTGCTGCTGTATGTTTAATCAACATTTTCTACAGCTTGTTCTTTCTTTCTCTTCTGCTGCGCACATAGACAAATGGTCACTTTTAAAAACTGTTATTTCAAATGACTATTGGAGAGAGGACACTTTGGAGAATATCACGGGTGGGTTCTAAATCCTGTCGCTACCGGTTCGCTCCTGGGCCTGCGTACATACATGCGTGGTGATTCCCCACATGTGCAGAAGCATTTGGCGGAGCCTCCTCCTCCTGCTGCTACTAGTTTGCCCGATCTGGTGTGAACCGGTATCAACCCACCACTGGAGGATATACTTAAATGTCAGGTTGCTATGGTAATTGCCTCTATAGAAAACTATAATCATCTGACAAAATGCAACTTGCCACATAGATAAAATTCCTGCTGAGTACAGGAAACAAAGTCAATCCGTAAAGCCCAGCATTATCTCGCAGCAGTGTTCAAGATCTCAGAAAAGATCCTTCCTAGATGACTGACATTTTATATATTTCTGATCTTAAAAAAACAACAACCCAGGTTCTAGAATTATGACTTTGGGTACAGAGCATTCATTGTTGGTTGACTGATATTGACTGCTGTAGAGCTTGCGTAAACAGAATAATATTGTCCCCCTTTGCCCTTCAACACTAGAGGTATCAATAAATACTCAGAAAGACTATGAAATGTTTAAAAAATACATATACACACAAACTCACTTTCTGAAGACCTTTCCTATTATTCAC
Source organism: Calamaria suluensis (assembly GCA_032468135.1). Lineage (NCBI taxonomy): Eukaryota > Metazoa > Chordata > Lepidosauria > Squamata > Calamariidae > Calamaria > Calamaria suluensis. Next base: position 223,642 of record JANHFP010006572.1, read on the forward strand.
AGCATCAATCATAAGACTTTGCAAGAAGCTCTGTCTTCCACCAACCCCACACAGGTTAGTTTATATTCATTCCTGGCTAGAAAAATGGTGAGTTCAATGTAATCACCAGCTACAGTGACATCCCACATACATTTAAGATGCCAGAACACAATATGAGTGGAGATCTTTATATACTGCTGTATCTAGTGACTTGCCTTCTGGTCAATGTATTTGTCTTCAATTGCCAGCCTTTTAGAGTGATCGCAGGAGGAAGAAGAAGCTGATGGAAGCCTTCTCAGTAAACAAGTTGTATCTTGCTGCTGTCGATCAATAAACTGCTTCATAAAGCTTTCCCTTTTTTTGAGAAAGAGAGAGAGAGAGAAAGACTGCTTCTTATTTATATTTCCTTTATATATTTATAATGAATAAATGACAACCAAATTTGAATAAATATATTCTTTATATCATATATCATCCAAAGCTCTTTGTTATGTTATCTAATAGAACAATTTCCATACTTTGAAATACCAATAAAATGCATTTTATTTTTAATAGCTTATTATAATAAATGGGGCAGCAATCAATAGGAACTGAATCAGTTTTTGCATGTTCTATCAATTGGGCTTGTGGAAAATAGTAGACCTATGTAGGATTCATTGTAAAAGACTAATGAGGTATTATTACCAGACAAGTATTTATAATCCTTCCAATATAATCCAGAAAAACTGCTATGTAGTAAATTTATTTCTAATAGAGTCAAATGCAATCTATGGAGTATCATGGTCAAAACTTCATGACTTATCAATTGATAAACACATTTAGAAAGAATTTGATATGATACACAGTTCCAAGGATGGTTACCAACTTCTAATGCGAAATCATTTTCCCATATTTTTTTCAGACTTTCAGGATAAATCGACTAAAGAGATTCTCTTGTTTTCAACTAAAGAAGATGCATTTGAAGGTAATATTGTAATTGTGAAGCAATCAATAATTGAGAATCAGTGACTGAACTCAATGTACTTGAATCCTTTTTGGGATTTGTGACCATTTTTTGCAAATACATTCAGCAATAGTGTTTTGATCAATACTTCTCTAACATACTTCTCACATGTTTCTAGCTTGCCAAGAAGTAGATTGTGATCTACTTTATCAAATCTTCTTCCTAACGTATTCCCGCAGGTGCAGGGTCCACTTTTCTGATCATTCAACACCATTTTGCATGGTCAGCTGTATTTCCAGGGTGCAGGCCCTTGGCTTGTATATCTTTGTTGATGGTACTTTACTGCTTTCCTGAAATCTAAGTATACGACATCCACAGCATTTTGCTGATACACTAATTTATTCACTTTGTTGAAGAATAAAATAAGATTTGTTTGGCATGGTCTATCTTTTGATAAGCTCAAGATGGCTATTGGCTATAGCTGTTAACGTCTAAGTGTTCACAGATTTGTTGCTTGATTATCTTTTCCAAGATCTCCCAGGTATTGATGGCAGGCTAATTGGTCTGTAATTTTCTCGATCTCCCCCCCCCCCATTTTGAAGATGGGGAGCACATTAGCTCTTTTCCAGTCCTCAGGTAGTTCCTTGGTGCTCCAAGAACTTTGAAATATATGTTTCAATGGTTCTGAGATGACATCTCAGACCAGTTCCTTCTGAACTCTGGGATGTAATCCATCAGGACCCAGTGATATGAATCCTAGAGCTGACAAGTGTTCTTACCTTATTTTTGCATATTTTAATTTGTATGTTTAACCTGTCATTTATGGTTCTGTTTTTGTTAAGTTGAAAACTGTTTTCTTTTTACCTGAAGACAGATGCAAATTATGAATTAAGCAGTTCTGTTTTCTCTCTACCGCCCATTACTTCTTTGCCATCTTCTCCCATTAGTGGACTGATTGTTTCTTTGATTTTTTTCTTATTTTTTTGTGTTGAAATAAACTTTTTTAAAAATGTTTTTGACATTTGTTGCAAGTCTTTGTTCAAAGCCTTAGCTTTCCTAACTTCATATTTGCAGGTTTGGGCTATTTGTTGGTATTCTGCCTTAGTTATGTGTCCCAGATTCCGTATTTTGTACTTATCCTTTTTTTTCTCTGTTGGTCTGAGAGTTCTTTGTGCAACCATGCTGGGTTTTTTCTTGTTTTTCTTTTTAGTGGTACTGCACTGGACTGGGCTTTTATAATCAGAAATTATGTTTTCCATAATTGGAATTCCATAATTGGAATTTTCCATATTCTGTTCTTACAGTGGTTGCCTGATCAGAGAATAATGACAGAATGAGCTAGATGAGAATGGTAATATTTCTAGTTCTTTGAGGCAGTTCCAGAGCTTGTCATGGTCAACATAGCCAAAGGCATTTGTGTAGTTAATGAAACACATGTATATTCTTTTTGGAATTCCTTTGCTTTATTCAACATAGATTGGTAATTTGGTTTCCTTTCCAAAATCATGCTTGTACAGGCAGTTCTCTGTTGGCGTTTGGATTCAAATGCTACTTAGATTATCTTCAAGAGAATTTTACACACGTGTGGTATCAAGGCTATGGCTCATGATTGGAGCAGTCTTTCTACCATCTTTCTTTGGTATTGGGATATTGACCTTTTACATTATTTTGGCCACTGACCAGACTTCTGTATACTTGTCAAAGTGCTGGCAGTGGTCTCAGCAATTTAAAATGAATTCCATCTACTCCTGAGTCTTTGTGGTTAAGCAATTGGCTTTCAAAAGTGCAGAGACATGTTTTCATTAGGAGCTGTGTCAAAGCCATTAGGATTTACCCCATCTACTTTATGGATGTTCTTGCTACTATGATAGTCTCTTTGCTCTTCCCCTGTAGTTCCATTGGTACCTCCAAGCCAGGGGGGGCTCTCTGCTCAGTACCATATCTTCCACATCTTTGAGTCGACCCATAAACGACAACAACAATAACAACAACATATACTGCCAGTGGCTCAGTGAGTTGTAAATTTTGGCACAGGAGAAGGAAAAAAAAGAACTCTCTACACATTTAAAAACATACTATTATAGACAAAATATACAAATTAAAAACAAAAACCCTCTGCCTATGAAGTTCAAAAGAGTCAGCTTTGCAGTAAGGAGGCAGAAAAAGTTTGTTACCTTATTTTGGGAACTGTGAAATCTGAAGGGAGCTTGGAGATTTTTACCATTTGAGGCCTGTTAGGGAATTTTTCAAATATTCGTAGGCGTAATGGGAGCTTTTCCTTGGTATCTGCATTTGCTTCACTTTGTTTCAGCTGAAAATTAAAAGAAAAAAAAAGGATAATCAATAATTTTAGGGATCAGGTTTTTGTTTTTGTTTTTCAGAACAAAATCTTCCCGGGAACAATTTTTTCAGGACAAATGCAAGCAGTTGAAAAGCCACCAGATGGCAGGAAAGAACTACAGAAGATTTTGACATAATTCTAATATCAGTTTTTCACTATTTTAAAAATACTGTTACAGTTAAAACTCATGCAATCTATTTCTTGAAAGATATTAAGGATGTTGTATAGATATTTGTTTTTTCACAGTCCTTTAAATGCTATAAGAAAAATAAAATCAATTTAAATTCATCTCTTTTTAATTAATAGAATTATGTTTTGGGCTTGGATTGCAAACATAATCCCTGTTGATTTAGAAGTTATTAAATTCTTAGTAAACAAAGGAATTTTGTTTTGGAATGCATTGATAGGGAGTGGCACTATAAGAAACTTGAAGGCTACATAACTTGGTTCAAGACTTTTATGTCCTTCAACCACAAGCTAATTTCTCTTCTAGCTACTTTCAAAGAATAGCTAGATGCTGTCTTTTGAATGTTTGGTTTTTAAATTGTTTTCATGCTGCATGTTTTTTATTGTTGTTGCTGTGAGCTGCCAAAATCTGGGTATATAAAACGGGCAGCCATGTATGAATCCTAAATAAATAAATAAACGGTCAAAAGAAAGAAAATAGGAAGAAGAAAGAGGTTGAAAGAACATATGAAAAGGACTGAGGGAAAACATATTTCCCAGGCAGTTAACAAGCTTAATGCTAAGCAGCTTTCCTAGATGTTCTTAGCCAAAGGAATGAACATATTGTAATGAGAATTATATCCTCATTTCAATACCTATTAGGCAAAGGTATTTCTTTCGCAGCACTAATGGGAAGAAGATATTTTCTTAAATGAGCTACTCAGCTACTAACATACCCATTAACTTGTACAAAAATTTGAAGGAAATAGTTTGGCAGACACAGAATGTGATAAAGGAAAAAGGAACTTAAATTCTGACATCCCATTTGCACAGTATAGAGGAATGATAATTTAAAATATACAAAACCAGATTCACTGCATAGACCACCCCACCCACCCCCATTCAACCTGGATATTTGTTTATATCACAGAATCTGCCTTGTCCAGGGTGCCTACCTCATAAAGACTGCCCAAATGGGGTGTCTCACTAAAGCAAACCAAGCTTATTTAGGAAACTTCATGAAGAATAAATAATCATAGTCAATTTGAAGGTGTCTAATGGGCAGATTCTCCTTTCGGCCTTCCGTGTGGAAGGGTAACGGCCTCCCAATACCTCTTGCTATAACAAACTGCACGTACCCTAGAAACACCTTGAGCTGAAGGATAAACAAAAGATACAGATTTAATTATAGCACAGTGAAAGCATAAGGAGATCTTTAAGGGCATTGGGAAGGCCACAATTATCTCCAATCTTATCGTTAATGAATTCTTAGCATGAAAGCACTAGTAGACTAATTAAAACAGTTTCAGAACAGATCAGGAGATGCGACAAGCATTTCAGAGAAAGAACGCTTCCTGGGAGGGATAGAAGTGCTGTTCCTTCCAGGCTGCTGACAGGGAGTCCCTTGACCTTTTCTCCTCAGCCCTTCTTGGGACTTTGAGGGGGACGGGACAGTGGTGGGTTGCTCCCGGTTCGGACCGGTTTGCGTGATCCGGTAGCAGTGACAGGGTGACATCACCAAACTGGTTCTCTGCGACCAGGAGCTGGGTCCTCCCATCAAATTTTTCGCCTTTATTTTGTCATTTTTTTGCCAGCTGAATTGGCTGATTGCCGTGCCTGGCCACTCCTAAAGGATTCCGAGCATGCATATAGTGCACATACGGTGTGCCTGCTGTCATGCACGCTCTACTGTGCATGTGCAGAGCGCATTATGGTGTGTGCGCACTGTGTATACTCTACTGCACATGTGCAAAGGGCATGTATGGCATACATGTGCCGTGCATGCTCTACTGTGCAGGTGCAGAGCGCACACACATGCAAAATGAACACGGCAATTGTGGGATTACAGAATTGGTAGTACAGGTAAGTAGAACCCACTCCTGGGATGGGAGGTAATAAGGAGATCATTACAGGTACAAATGCAAGCTTAACTGATCTGTGTCAGCTTATACGTACATACACACTTCTATAAAAAGAGACAGACTCTCCACACAACCTCATTGTGAATCTGAAATGATGCATGTAAATTTGTATTGATGGATCCAGAAATTGATGATCACAGACTCAAAAGCCCATTAAGAACATGTTGTGAAATTGTCCTATATATTCTGCTTGGGATTTTTTTGGGGTGGAGTGCTTTTTAAAAATAAGGCCTGTTTATTATTCTTTTCTTTTTCTTTTTTTAAAAAAGACACAAATAAATCAATGACAAAGACACTTCACCCAAATGGTAAACTAGTATCTCAGGAGGAAAGGAGTGGAGGGGGGGGAACTATCATCAGTCAAAGATGGGAAAATAACATAAACGGAGCTTAGAATCCCCCCCCCCCAAGTACAAAGTGAAGGAGAAAGGGGGGACAGAGGAGGGCTTTTAATAAAACTGCAGTGCCAAAAAAGCAAGAATGGCAGGTAACTGTTCTAAAGCATTCACGTTTTAAAAGAGCCCCTGGGCAATAGAAAAGAACATAAGAGATATTTTCAGTGGTAGCAACCTATCCGCAGAATCTATCAAATTTATATCTCAAGCGGCACCCTTTGAGTTGAGGGCCATTTCTACTGTTTTCATGTAGTTTTCTTTGCAGCAATGCAGAATGGGTTTACTACTGTTTTCTTCCTGAAGTTTTTAGTTAGCTTATGTCCCAGTAGTTCTTGGGTGATCTGCCATCTAGGTGTCCCGTTTAGCTTTCCCAGATCAGTTGGTTTTTCAAAGGAAGGAATGGAATATCTCATCCCACAAGAAAGCCTTTAGGTACATATAAAGAAGCTTTTTGGGTGTATGGCATTAGTGTATGGAATGCCACTTTATTTAAAAATACCAAAAATATGAAAAAAAAACCTTTATAGCACTAAAGTTAATTTTCCAACACAGAAAAATTTATTGGTTTTTATATAACATAGGGGAAAAGGTATGTGGGAATAATGTAAATTTTTGTACAGCAGCGCAGTACTCGATGTTATATTTTCCAACTATATAATAATATATAATAAATCTAAATATTCAAAAAATTATTAAATCTACAACATTGTTTTATAAAGTAGACAATATTTTTTTAAAATATTCTGTCGATGTTCAACTAGAACTTCTGTCTGGGAATTAAAAAGCAAATATATTTTTCTATTTCAAGTTCAACTTTACATTTTACCACTCTCATCTTTTGTCAGGGAAAACATTTCATTCATTATTTTCTGTCCTGTGATCTCAGCTTCCTGGGCGATGCTCCCCCCCCCCCCATGGCACTAAAGTTACTGTTCATGTTGAACCAGTATCGTATGTATGTGCATCTGTGTGTGTGTGTGTGTGCATCTCTCTGTGTGTGTTTGTGTATCTGTTTGTGTGTATGTCTGTGTGTGTGTGTGTATGTTGACAGGGGTCACAATTTTAATTCAAAGTTTGAGGAGGATGACTTCTTATGCAGAACTGCAGGAAATATGTTGGAGCCCATATCTGTTGCTGTTTTGATTCAAAGCTGCAAACACTTTGACATGCATTTCACCCATTAAAAACATTATGACAAGTCCCTACCCCCCAAATAGGCCAAAAACATTGGTCTACCAACCAGGAGTTTGGAAATTCTTTCTATACTAAGCCATAGTAATGCAAACCCATCCTTTACAATTTTGACCCAGGCCACTTTTTTTGTGGCATGTTCTGTTTTGGATGCATTTATACATTAAGCTAAAAGCAAATAAAATAATCATCTTTGTACAAGGCAACACAAAGTGTGACCAATTTTAGTGTAGGCAAAGCTGAGGAACAATAAAAATGCTGATTTGTGGGGCAAGGGTAGGAAAAAAGGATCGTGCTGAAACAATATAATGATTAATAATATCCTTTAAAAATAATCTAAGCTCAAAATCATTCTGCATTGCCTCACAACATCGGTCGTGCTGTGATAATACTACCTATTGGGAAGTATAAGGCATTTAACTTCACTTAGTGCCTTTTGAACACTTTTGGGTGTAATATTTGCTCAGCATGATGCATATCTTGTTCTTCCTCTGCATTATTCAATTTATAGAAAGTGCTTGAATTATTTCAACCTCCTCCACCCAATGGCTCTATCCCAAAGGTTCAAAATCCATAAAAGTTCTTGACAATAACTTTCCTAGCTTCAAATTCTGTATTTAAAGTTCATAGCTGAGTGGTTGTGCTTTTTTTTTTTTTAGCTTTAGTGCACTTTACTTTAATCTGTATGCATTTGGTAAAAGTGTCTTGGTATTTTCAAGTAGCATGTATTTATCAGTGATGTTCACTAAGTAAGTGGGGTTTTGAGACAGCAGGTTCCATCAAACTTTAAACCTGTGTAAGATAAAGATGGAATATTAATGAGGGATGCCTAATATTAGCTGAAAAAAATAAACTTTTCCACTCTCCTTCCCTCTGCAGTAACACATATGCCCCCAAATCTCTTTGGAGGATCAGACAGAGGATTTCAAAAATACAAAGGGACAACATATTTACTTTCCTAAATTTTTTTAAGGCTACAATCCTACACTGAATTACCAGAAATGGGACAAAAGGATCTGTGACGTATGTTGGACTGCATTATAAAATGAATTGGTTACCAATCCTTTTTCTGGAAACAAGATAGAGAGGAAGATCATTGATGATCTTCACTCTGTCAAGGATCTTGGAGTGCTCATATCTAATGATTTAAGTGCCAAAGCCCACGGTAACAACATCGCCAAAAAGGCATTAAGGGTTGTAAACCTAATCTTGCGCAGCTTCTTCTCCAGAAATATTACACTACTAACCAGAGCATACAAAACATTTGGTAGGCCAATCCTCAAATACAGCTCATCTGTCTGGAATACACATATATTATATACATATACATATATTACCTAATATGTAATCGACAAAATAAATAAAATAAATAAGTAAATAAATTTATGCTTAGAGAATCAAAAGACCAGGGGTGAAATCCAGAAGGTTCTGATAGACTCTTGAGAACCAGTAGTGGAAATTTTGAGTAGTTTGGAGAACTGGAAAATACCACCTCTGACTAGCCCCACAGTGTGGTGGGAATGGAGATTTTGCAGTATCCTTCCCCTGCCACACCCATCAAGCCATGCCCACAGAACCGGTAGTAAAAAAAAAATGGATTTCACCACTGCAAAAGACTGCATTTGCTTACCCATGCATAACCATGCATAACCCAAAATAAATGGAATAGCTGAAATACAGCATCATTGCTAAATCCATATATGAAAGAAACACTGGGTCTCAACCTCCCACAATTGTGAAATCACAAGTGTTTCTTGCTATTCGTAAAATGGCCTCTTATAAATTGTTTGTGGTGTGCTTGTGCAAACCAACAGAGCCCTTATTCACAAATGGGCAAAAGATGCCTGAATTATACATCCCCCAAGGAGAATCAGAGCAAACAGAATGCAGAAAGACAAAGCAGCCCAGATGGTCTATCAACAGTTAATTAAGTGACAGGGCCCAAGCCGGGCTAATGCTGCCAACCTCATTGCCTGCAGACCCTACACAGGAGTCCGATTTAGACTGCTGGATGAAATCCTGGTACAGATTGGCATCCAGCATCCTGTCACATGCCTTTGAAACATAGCCAAGTAACAAAAGAAAGCAAAATGAGAGTGAGTCTGCTAGGGTAGTTTAGTTTTTTCTTTTTCTTTTAACAATGGTGGGATATAGCTTCTTTTTTTCTCTTTCTCAGTGCTGGGTCTGAGTGAGCCAAATGAAGATTATTGATTTATTGTTCCAAATACTGAATTGTCCCAAAGACTGGTGGCAAAACTAAATCAAGGTCACACAGCATAATAAGAGTTGGCTTCTTTTGACTATGTTTACCTATTACCCCATCGAAAATTATCTCCAGCTTTGTGACTATAAAGGCTGCCTTGCTGATTTTTTCCCCCTACTACCAAGAAAACCTTTTTTGTATTTATAAGATCAAAAAACAGGGTTGACTTAATGGCTAGATTTTATATCTAAAGGCAAGAAATCCAACAATTGTTTGCTTTCCACTTTCTCACAGGCCTTTGGAAAATCATTCTCTTTTGCAGTTAATCAGACCTATTCTGTGCGCCTGCAGACTTTTCAGAACTTTGCTACAATGGGAAGCTATGCAGACGTTACTTGGGTAAAAACCACAATGGCCCTTCCTTTTCTCACCCTGTTTTTAAAACATCTTTCTTTATGGAGATGGGTTGGAAACTCAAAAAGCTTTCATGATATTTTCTCAGGCTTGAGTTGTCTTGATAAAAAAAAAATATTGGTATAAGTATAGATTCTGAAGGGCAGCTTATATTTTGGACTTTGGCAATGACAGTTTGTTTTATTTAAAATCCAGCTAATATTTCTTCAGATTGGAATAGGGGTTCCTGAAAGAAGCAAAATGGAATAAGAGCAGTACAAAGGGGAAAAAAATGAAAAGCAGTTATAGTTTGAAACAAAAGGAGATGATCAAGGCCCTTTGAGTGTCATAGAGCAGGGGTCACCAAACTTTCGGACCTCAGGGACCACTAAATTCATCGTTTTAAATCCCGTGGACCACTAATATGATCTGCCTAATGACCAGCTAGGTGGGCGTGGCTAGGTGGTTATGTGACTGGGTGGGAGTGGACAACTTGATGTTACTCACATTGAGGGATGTCTCAATGGTCTCTACTCGCTCCTCCCCTCCCAGCCACTCCTCGCCTTCCCGCACGGGCTCCTTGGCGCCCCAAAAGGAAGTAGTTGCTGGAGCTAAGCAGCCAAAGTATGAGAACCCCGATTTAGTGTAATATTAAAAATGCAAATATATTTTCTGTGGACCACCAAAATTTTCTCAGGGACCACCAGTGGTCCATGGATCACCGGTTGGTGACCGCTGCTCTAACCCATACAGCAAAGAGAACAGTTTCTTTTCTCCAGTTTAAAGATAACATCTGGAGTTGTCTAATCAGGTGAATGACCGGAAAGTCAATAAGACATCCCCTGGCCGTCTAAATTCCCAGATTTACACATTGCAAGAGATCTGTTCTTCTGCAATTAAACTGGACCAAAGGACATCCAGGTCAATGAACTTCAATTACAGCTAAGGTGGCGAGTCCAGCATCTTAATGTCAGCATCCGTTTCCTAATAGCTGACTCCCATCGTCCCTAAAGCAAAATTTGATTTTTTTTCCATTTAATTATCACTGGATTATGGTATGCCCATTCATTTGCCAGTATTTCAATTTCACTTATATTATTGCTCGTATCTATATCCGTCCAAATCATATCAATTCTGGACAATGAGTCGTGAGGGTTAGAGTAAAAAGTATATTTTCTTTTTAAGGTGTTTCTTTCTCTCCATACATCTTTTAGTTTCAATTCCTGGACCATTTTTAAAAAAGCGTCTGGAAGTTTCCTTTTTTTGGTCTTAATCTCTTTCTTAGTTTTATAATCTTCTTTTGGCTCCACTACCACATTAAAATCTCCCACCATACATATCTCCTTTACCCCTAATTCTATTAATTTCATGTGTAATGAAGTATAAAATTCATTTCGTTGATTATTAGGTACATAGATAACCACTAATGTTATTGTTCTATTTTCACTCTTGATCTTTATAATTAAAATCCTCCCTTCTCTATCTTCATAAATTTGTTTCGTCTTTAGCCAATTTTTAGTATAAACTGCTATCCCTCTTTTTTTTTTTTTTAATGTCAAAGCTGTATGTACACTCCCATTTTTGGATGATTCCAATAAGTACATTTGTTGTTTCTTTACATGGGTCTCTTGGAGACATATCCATCCCTGACTTGTGCATTTTTTGGAATATCTGTTTTCTCTTATATTGGGAATTCATTCCATTAACATTAATTTACATTAATTTCAATTCCTTTGACATCTTTATTTCTTGATAAGACTACTATAAATCATCCTTTATTGCAAATAATAATACAAATAACACAATTTGTTGTTGTTGTTAGTTGTGAAGTCGGGTCCGACCCATCACAACCCCATGGACAATATTCCTCCAGGCCCTCCTGTCCTCCACCATCCTCTGGAGTCCACCCAAGCTCACGCTCACTGCTTCAGTGACTCCATCCAGCCACCTCCTTCTCTGTCTCCCCTTCTTCTTTGGCCCTCAATCTTCCCCAGCATTACATTTTTCTCCAGTGAGTCCTTCCTTCTCA
>JANHFP010006574.1:14120-28794 GCA_032468135.1 Calamaria suluensis
CACCCCATTACACGGCACTAGGGATTCAAACCGCTGAACTGCCGATCTTCCGATCGACAAACTCAGCTGCCTTACCATGCTGAGCCATCATGTGTCCCTTCTTTACTACATACAGTGAAGTAATTTGCAACCAATATTTACAACAGGAATGTACAAAAGTCATGTAACTTTCACTCCCCAACCATTTCATTTGCAGTCTTCTTCTTTCCCCTTCTTGTCTTGCTCTCCAACTTTGGATCAAATTGGAAACATGTCCCATAGCAACTGAGAAGGCAAATGCCCCCCACGGCTCTAGTCCTCAACACCTATATTCCAGGCTGGACCGCTTGTTGTCAGTACATCTCCCCATAAGAACCTTAGTTAGCAATCAGGACAGTTCATCATCATTCGTAACATCATAGCTGACCTTCAAGACCATAACTGAATTTATTCTCCACCTTTCGAACTCCATTTGCTGACTTGCACCAGTACAACTACAACCATGCTAGGTCTTTGAAAACCACATGCCACAAACTGCTAACAAACTGTCTTATGTTGGCACAGTAATAGTCTTACAAAGTTTACATTGTTCCTTTCTGAAAACTATTCAGAAAACTATTCTATCAGAAGATTTACTACTGAAATATTAGGAGCCAGAAGGTTTAGGTGAAGATAACATTACAGCTTGCTCATTGTCATAACCAGAGAAACTGCAATTATTAAAGTAAAATAAATTTTAAAGCAAAGTTATTTGACTTAAATTATATAGGTAGGCTTAGGTCAATATATTTAAAATAAATATGCTTCGTTAAGCAAATACGGTGACAAATGAGGCATTCAAATTTATTTTTATTCATTGATGATCATCTTTTTAATCTCAGCTGAAAATACTCATGCAACAAATTGTGAGAAAAGATATAGAGATTCTACAGACATTTGTTCTTTTTTTTAACCCACTCTCTTCATCCCATAACTATTTTACTGAATTTCTCTTCAGAGTTTTCTCTTCTGCATGATAGCCAGAGTATGTGTACATAAATCTTTTCTTCAAACAAGGAAGTCACAATGAATGATAAAACATAACTGGATATTTAGCATCACACTGCAAATACTTTGGAGGATACTTTGAGGGTGGGGGTGGGGATCTCTCAGCATGCCTGAATAATACTAAAACTGTCAAGTGAGAATGAACAACTCAGACTATCTAAGTGAAATACATAAAGGAAAGGTTCACTGACATCAAAGGATGCATTCCAAAGAGATTTGTTCATTATCATACTTTTTTTAAAAAAACCTGAAGAAATGAATGATGAAGGTAGGTTAATTGTAGAATATTCTAAATAGGAACTCTTCCCAAGCATGATAACCTTTATGAAACATGCAGAGAACACAAAGAAAAATTAATCAGAAGTTTATATACGTAACTTATTTTTTTCTATGGCTTCCTTTCAGATTCTCAGAGTAAATAATAGAAAAATTGTATGTGATATTCTGAATTTGAATTAAATATAATTTTGTTTTGAGGAAAACTATTAAAAGTTTAATCTTTATAACACTATTTAAGTGTACCCATAGGATCGTAGTTTAAAAATTAAAATGTGCGGTTGAAAGGTAAGCAGTATGTAATAGTTAAGATGGATCAAGTATTATCAGTACATCACCTGTTCAAACAGAACCATTATTAAATTTATTTTTTTAAGCAGATCTGACTTAAACAATATCACTTTAGAATCCTTGGCACTCTATTCTGCTTAGGTGTTGCTTGCAGACATTTTATTATTACTATGATTAGCTAACATTTTTTCTCCTAAGTGCTTCAGTGGTCTTCAGTAGCATTTAAGAGTTACCTAGCCATGTAATGAACCATCTGTAAGAAAACACCCAAGCTCAGAGATTACCCAAATTCAACGATGAACTATACATATTTTCTTCTACTGAATATTACTATGATATTATATATTAATATAATACAGATTATCAGTATTGCATTTTTCTAAGAATGATTAAGAACTATCTGCCTTGATACAATAACATGATTAGATTGCTTTTCATCAGTAGTTTAAAGGATAAAACAATGCAATATTTGAAGATAGTTACCTGCTCTGCTATTATATCCCAAATTCTAGTATAAAATAAATAAATTTCAGGTCAATAACCCTCTAAAATTTTGAATAGCAAGCCAGGACCAAGTTCCCCAAAACTGAATAAGAAAGCATTTAAACTGATGAATATAAAATTGTTCATATTAAAGGTTTTAATAACCTATACTGGTGGTCCACAACTTACAACAGTTCATTTAATGATCGTTCAAAGTTACAACAGCATTGAAAAAAGGGACTTATGATTGTTTTTCACACTTATGACCATTACAGCATCCCCATGGTCACATGATCAAAATTCAATTGCTTGGCAAGTGGTTCATATCTATGACGGTTGCAGTGTCCTGAGGACATGTGATCAACTTTCGTGACCTTCTGATAAGTAAAGACAACAGGGAAGCCAGATTCACCTAACAACTGTGTTACTAACTTAACAAATGCAATGATTTACTTAACAACCATGGCAAGAAAAATCATAAAATGGGGCAAACTCACAACAAGTGTTTCACATAGCAACATAAATTTTAGGCTCAATTGTGATTGTAACTCGAGGACTACCTTTATTTTAAAGTTTTAAAATACAAATTGTGTGGAGATTTATTTGCTATTCATAAGTTTTCACCCAATTTACTCTCTTTGGTAGAAACCAATATACAATCAGGCAAAATACATTTCTCCCTGTTGCAGGAACTTGTTTCCTATCATAAGAAATTTAGCTATATCAGATTTTCTCTTCCACTCAGAAGCAGCATGAAGAGTGGAAGAAGTGAGCCAGAGAACCAGAGAGTAGCATCTAATCTGTCCAAAAGTCTACTTTATATAACACATTTCCCCGTTCCCTTATTGTTAATTTTCCCTCCCTTTTTTCTGGGATATTGTATTATAAACTTAGAAAATATTTGTTTCTTTTTATTATGACTAAATGACAAAATATAGTCTGACACTTAAAATAAAGTATTAGATTATTTAGATTTACTTGCCAAATAATATTCATTACCGAATTAGGAAGTAGTAAATCAAGAAAAATATAGATGCCAAAAATGACTATTTTAAAAAAATAATTTACAAAATCAGCAATTAGCAATACATTGCTACATAGCCTTAATTATTTCAAGGTATAAATATTTTTAATATCAGCCCCAAATCTATATAATGGAAAAATCCTTGTTCCAAATATGTAATTTATGAGTCTCATCACTCAGCAGAAGTTGTTAGTGCTCAAAAAAATGAAATTTCATGAAAAAACAGATAGAGGGGAGGGAAGTCTGAGATAGTCAGAAAAGAGAAACTAATTTTCAGTGACAGTATAGTCTTTCATCTTAAGCCATGCCTTGAACTCTACCTTGTTTAATTATTAAAATCAGGAGCTGCTGTGCAAGATCTGTCTGCTTTTGATGGTTCTTAAATTCAATCCTGCTGACAGACTGTATCCATTTCTTTGCCATATATATTGTTACATATAAGAAGCTTTGAGTACTAATTTTTTTCCAACACAATCTTCATTAACAAGAAATGTTTGAATAAGCTTTAAGGGCAACATCAAACTGTTTTTCTATAAATATGTAACACTGATAAAAAATGTTTAAACAGACTTGATTTGGCACCCACAAACATTTTCTTTCTGAAATCCACATACACATTTTACCATATGCTGCATCAAAAGGAGAACAACGATATGTAACGCCTCAAACCCAGCTGCATGGCTGAAGAACAGAGATAGACTTCTGCATTCAAGTTAGTACACTATCTTCAATGTCATTTGAAAAAGGAACTGATGAAAAGACCTTGTATATGGATGAAGAATTATTTTGGCAGTCCCCTTTTAAGAAGGCTGCCACGTGAAGTATGGGGAAAAATAGTATTTGTGGTATTAACGTAACACTTACAGTTGTTTTGGTCTCTGCCAAATATTCTTCTTCCATTTTACTTAAACGTGCATTTGTATCCTCCAGCAATTCTTGGATATTTTGTGTGTGTTTTTTCTGAAGATTAAACTTGTCTTTTTCCATCTCAGCTACTGCATTATGGAGCTACAAAGACAAATACAGTTCAGGAACATGGAAAAAGAAACGGACAATTCAGTACTATTAAAGCTTTTGAGCTTTCTTTCATTTATATCACAACTTCTCATTCAGGAACTGAGGAAGGCATATATTATTCAAATTGTAAAAATATATTTCTGCACATATATTCTATCTATGACATTTCCTAAATTTTAAGTTAACTGTATCACTTAATAAGACATTTATCTAAATTAATAACTGCATCATCATCATAATCACAGTGTAGTGGCCTGGGGTGAGGATGCTCGCCTCCCACTTGGAAGGTGAAGAGTTCAATCTTAGGTAGTGGCAGATATTTCTCTCTCTGGGAACAAAGAGAACATATCTACTGCAAACTCCATGGTGACGCCTGGAAGGGCATCAGGCCAGTAAACGCTCAGCTCCATTCAGCCACCCCAACTGTCCCCTGAATTCAGGGATTACAGGATCATAAAAAGAAAAATGAATAAATGTAAGAGTTAAATGAAGGAGGTCAACTATACATAATCAGTATTAAAAATGTCTTCTTCCATATTTGAACACCTTAAACAAATCCAGACAATCAGTTCATTTGTGAACAAAAAGTTTGACAATATTTGCCACAAAGGTAAAGTAAAAAGTCAGGCTAATGCCTTATCAAAGATTACCCATATTGCTAACCTTTATTTTGGGATTGATAGTATTAATTAATCACAGGACCCACCTAGGCTATTGAAACAGCTTAGCCATTTAACACCAGGATCCTGCTGAAAATCTACTGAGGTTTCTTCCTGATGGGAATCAATAACAGAAGCAATCTATGTATTTCTCGCAAGAGAACAAGTTAGTCTATATAGCGACAAAATGTCAGGAGGAATCTAGTAGCATCTTTTCCAACTAACAAATGTGCTTAAACGGCATCAGCTTTTGTGAGCTGCAGCTCATTATATCAGAAGCAAAGAGTGGCTATATGCAGTGCATGGATAACCTCCCATCACTGAAGCAGCACATGGCAGACCCCCAACAATATAGCTACATGTCAACTGACAGGCAAGATTGCAAAGAGACTGCCAATACACATATCCCAGATGCCTCGACAGGAAAATCCATAACAACTTTAAATGTATATGTACACTTAAAATGACCCATAACCCTTTCCTTTTGGCTACAGAGAGAAAAAAAACCTTTGGTATTTTTGATATGCTGAATTTCAGTCCATAAGGTAGGGATGACAATTTTTCCCTGAAGAAAAAGGACATTTCCCTTCCTCTTTCTTTTCTTAATTTTTTCTTGAGGAGTCAAGCTATTCTCCTAAGCACCTGAGGGCAGGACAAGAAGCAATTGGCTGAAACTAATGAAGGAGAGAAGCCACCTAGAATTAAGCAGAACATTCCTGACAGTTAGAACAAATAATCATTGGAACAACTTGCCTCCAGAAGTTGTGAATGCTCCAACACAGGAAGTTTTTAAGAAGATGTTGGATAACCATTTAACTGAAATGGTAAAGGGCCGTGATGGTGAACCTATGGCATGCATGCCACAGGTGGCACACAGGGCCATATTGGTGGGCATGTGAGCACAGGGCTAAACTAATTGGTGGAGAGCATAGAATTATGGCTGTGGGCACCAGGCAACACCCCCATCACTCTCCCCTTGCTTTTGGCACTCAATGGCAAAAAGGTTAGCCATCACTGGTACAGGGCTTCCTGCCTAAGCAGGGGGTTGAACTAGAAGACCTCCAAGGTCCCTTCCAACTCTGTTATTCTATTCTATTATAAATGAATAAGGCAGCAGTTGGGAACGGTTTACCTGGAAGGGAGGGAAAACTGAACAAAATGCCAGGAGGGGGGGGGGGGAGACATTGCTTAAAAGGTCAAGCAAGATGGAGACTGGAAACAGCCACGTCACCAGGAACAAGAAAGAGGTAAGCAATATTTGAGCAGAAGAAAATCATGATAAGTATGAAGCTAATCTTCCCTGGGAGTGACATGATTGAAAATCCTCTGGGAGCAGAAAACAAGACTTGCTCAAGCAGGAAGGATATTCCAAGTGAACAGACAAACTGGCTGGGTCCTATAGTAAGACCAGAACTGACTGCCTACATGGGCTGAAAATAAGATCAGGAGCCTAATCGTAATCCATAAATCTCTAAGGAGAAAACAGGAGCTAAGAGGAAGTGTTCCTAAAACGTTGATTGAGGTTTATAATCTGTGAAAGTCAAGGATTAGTCAGGATCAGTGAGCTGGAGAAGTGAGCTGCAGGAAATCCCTTTTCTCTTGAGGCAAAGTAAAAGTTACAAGGAAGGAATGCCTTTTAGTTTCAGAGACACTCATCTGCCCTATGGACTCTTGAGAACCTGGATCTATTTGCTAATTGTTTGAAGGAATCTGTGGCCAATTTTTATATCAGAAATGCACTGTTTACCTGCAAACTCCATTCATACATGTTTTGTTCCTTCTAAACTATTTTAGTCTCAGATCCTTCTTATCTGGATTTCTGCCCTTTTCCCCCAGACAGTATCTTATGGAAAATTTATGTTTGAAGGGATGTGGCTATCAGCACAAAATGCCTTATTTCATTCAAAATTCTCTGGCATTCTATAACATAAAGCTAAAAGAAAGTTTTCCTGCTCTTTTTCTTTTTCATATATTTAATACATTAATTTTTAAATCATATGATTAATGTTTTTCTTTCAAGTTTTAGCAAGGAACAGAGTTTATTTTCTAGTACTGTCATGTTCTTTACCATTTTATTACTATTCCTACTTTATGAGAATAATAGGCTAGAATAGAATAGAATTTTATAATAGAATTTTATTGGCCAAGTGTGATTGGACACAAAAAAGAATTTGCCTTGGTGCTCTCAGTGTGCATAAAAGAAAAGATACATTCGTCAAAAATATTATAAGTTTAAAATTAGTATTTGATACACTATATTTTGTTTTATACTTAAACAATGTAACCTCGAGTGACAGCTGCTGTAGTAAAATGGTTTTTATACCCAAATACCTTTTCCCTAACTATTTGTAAAAAATCCAATAAAATATATTTGGACAAAGAATGATAAGGTACAACAAAGTAACCAACCTTAGAACTGAAATGAAGATATCAAAAGTGATGAATCGCTTCTACCTTCTAGGATCAACAGTAAAGAAACAAGCAATCCAGAAATGTACTGCAGACAAACTCTAAATAGAGTAGTGATAAGGGCCTTGGAAAACATCGTCAGATGTTGTGATGTGTCTATTCCAATAAAATTCAGAATAGTGCATGTCATGATATTCCCTTTGACACTCTATGGAAGTGAAAGTTAGCCTTTAAAGAAGCAGGATGGGAAGAATTTGAATTTTGGTATTGGGAGAAGATTCCTGAGAATAGTGTGGAAAGTCAGGAAAACAATCCTATAGATCATGATTGATGCAAGGCCCATGGGCCAGATTCGGCCCAGGGAGTGCTTAGATCTGGCCGATGAGGCCACCCTGCAAACAGCGGTATACCCGGTCTGCAGTGCCTTTGCCAGCGAAAATGGTGCAGCCCTCCTGAGCTCTGTTTTCAATGCAGAGGGTTGGAGGAGACCATTGCAGCCGAAAACTGAGATTGGGAGCCCTTTTTCGGTGAAGGCAGAGCGCTTGGGCCACCATAGGCACCCTCAACACGAGTGACATCAAGCTGGCCATACCCACCCTGGTCCCCCAAGGTCAAACACAACCCTGATGCGGCCCTCAATAAAATCAAGTTTGACACTCTTGCTTTAGATAAGTTAAACAAATCAAACCAAGGTACAAGGTCCTCACCCAAGGTACAAGTGACCAGGCTGAAATTATCCTATTTTGGACACATTATGTAAAGACCAAACTTTCTGAAAAAGGCTCTAATGCTGGAAAAGGTAGAAGGAAAGAGAAGAGGAGTAGCAGCAGCAAGGTGGATGGATTCAGTTCCATCACAATCAGTACACCATTAGGAGACTTGAAAGAACAGGTTGGGGATAAAAAATCTATCTATGTGGTTGCTAGGAGTCAAAAGCAGCACATAAACAATTAATAACAGCATTTTCCAATATTCCTAAGATATGCTGTGACAACTTTCATTACTTTGAAGAAGAAGAATGTTTAAAGAGTTAGGAATTTGGATTTGTTTTCATAGGGAATTCTCATAGCTAATAATAATTACTCCAATACTGAATCATACTTCAATTGATCCTCCCTCTGGTTTCATCACAACATTTTCAGAATTGCTCATTCTAGCATATTTTTATGTTTTTTGCTATACAAAACCACTCTTCATACTTAAGATTTCACTTGAGAATTATAAAATTCATGTAAACAGAAACATTTTATGGAAATTATATACACAATTAATTTTAATGTTTTCATTGACTAATAAGTAACTGATTTAAAATTTGATGTTCCCAATTAATTAGGCAAGAGCTTTTGTTTTGTTTCATTTTCATTACAGTAATTTAAAAAATTACCTTTTTCTCCCATTCATTGTTCAAGGAATCTGTACTGTGATCACATAACTTTTTTAACTCCAGAATTTGTTTCTCTTGAGCTTCTCTAATGACTTGTGACTCACGAACAAGTGTCTGAACTGTCAGAAAATAAAAGCAACAAAATAAAATACATGAGATGATATTCAGGCTATTCTCTCTAGCAAGAGAGATGTATGTTATTGCTGATTTCAATAATTTTCAAGCATTGTTCTTTAACATACAGTATGAAATTTGTCCTCAGTTATTTTTTAATACAAAATAACTGAAAATTGTATAAAACAACTTTAACTAAATTAATCATGATGTTTGGAATAATATTCTGATTGAATTTTATTTTTAAAATTAACTGTTTCTTCTATTTTTTTAAAATCAAACATTAATCCACAGGCCACTGCTTGGGTAGACTGGATTAGTCTTCCAGTCTATAGATTATGTTCAAGAAGACTAAATCAGATCCAAGATAAAAAGTGAAGCAACATAATTTTGCTCTGAGTTCCCATGACCCCTATAGTGAAACACTAGAAATAGCAACTTAAAGCAACTCTTCCATGCTAGGAACGTATGAAGTTGAGTACTTTATACACATCCTACTACCCTAATAAATAATTTCTATTAAAACATCAATCAAGCAAAAATACACAATCTTTTGGGAATTGGAAATGTCAATGCAACTTAAGCCAGACACAGCCTGATCAAAGCACAAGAAAGAAAACACAACATTCAAATTGCCACTTCAAATTTTGGATGATACAAGAAGAGCCAAACTGGAAAAAACTAATGTCACGTTTAGTCCAGAATTCTGTCCCTACAGTGAAAATATTTCTAATCAACCCCTTTTTGTGCAGTTAAGCAGAATGTAATCACCAAAATCTGGTTATCTGCTTTCAATCTGTCAATTGTTTAGAAAAGAGGTAGAGAATTCTCTCAAACTGCCTTCTGAGATCTAACTATCATCACTGGATCTCTACCAAAATACATTAACATCAAGGAGATGCCTTTTTAGTATTCCATGGGTGCTTCTTAGGAAAAACAAGAGTCAAATAAAGCCATAGGTAGCATCACTTAGGGCACCAATAAAATCTAAAACAATTTTTTCCCAAGCACAAACCCCCCAGATGTATTCAAATTCTGAATTTTCAGAATTCAGGGAATCAAAGTCCACATCTCTCAAAAAAGTTTAGGTTGATAAAAAGGCTTTCTTAAAGGCATTCTTTCGTAACATGTCCTTTCTTACTCTTCAGGGTTTTTTTTTTTTAAAAAAACAGAAGCTAATTTCCTCAAAATCATGCAGTACTTTGTCTCAGACGTTTTCCATCCCTAATCAAGAATGTATTTCCTTTGAATTTTGCTTGTTAAGAGAAAATTAGGAGACATATTCAGAGAAAATTAGGAGGAGAAAAAAAAAGACAAGAACCAAACATCAATCATGCAGTTTTCAAGATCAATACAAAATTGGAAAATTGAACACCTTTTTTTTCAAGCTTCTGAATAGTCTCTTCAGCTTCTTTCTGTTTTGTTCTATACAAGCTCTTCAGTACCTCAATTTCACTGTTTTTTCTATCCAAAATCTATAACAAAAATATAAGCAGAGCAAAATTGAGAAATACTAATTTACAATGAGGTAATCTTTTTTTAAAAAAAAATAGTGAACTGGGAATCTTATTGTTAAAGATTTATTTAGCTTTGGTATCAATATCTCTAGCGAAAGAGCATCTGAGAAACAAGGAAAATGTTATACAGAAAACTGACAAGAGATTTATTTCTTCAAGGCATCCATATCCTTTTACAATCTTATAAAGAATTTTGAAGATTAACACATTCTAAAGGCCACCTCTAAAATACGAGTATTATTCTAAATGTTCTACTTAAATCATTTGAGATTCCAACAAGAAAAAAACCTCCAAAGCAAAGGAAACATTTAAGATGACATATTCTCTTTACAGAATTGGTGTTCAGTTTGCAAACAAACAAGCACAAGAAAAATCTTTACTTTAAAATTCCATGGGACCTGCACAGTATGCAGTCTTGTGTTTTTTATAAGCTCAATAAATAACCACTGACACAGTTGCAATTGCAAGAAAGGATCCACTGCTACCACAAAAGATATGGCAAGTGTGCCTAAACTTCATTGACACACCTGCTGTCAGTGCATGTGGCTGGCTAGCCACCAAACAGCTGACTGGTGTGCCAGGGATTCCTTTTTAGCCCACAATTCTACTTAATTTATCAACATGGCCCTTTCCGCTCTACAAGTTATGCAGGCCTGCCATACAACATTTCATCTAGAAATTCTACTATCAGTCAAAATAATACTTCAAAAGGAAATAAATGGCAATATTTTTATTATAAACCTTCTTCTTAGAACCCCAATATTTATTTATGATATTTTATTTACATGTGTTTGATAATCAACTTTAGGTTTTTTATGTACTCAAATAAGCATTATTCTCCATATCATATCTTCTGGTAATAGCTTCATTTCTTAAAAAATCTTTTTCTCCCTCTACTCATATTTCTATGCAATCCAAAATTGTGAATAAATATTTTCTTCTCTACCTTTACAAACTAAGTATTATGTGTACTATATCATTTAGAAATGTTTTATGAACCTAAAAGAAAATCCACTGTTTGCATTACCTGCAACAATGTAAATTATATGCAAACTATCATTACTCCTTGCAAAAGTTATAAAGCAATTTTACGTCCCTCAAAAAATGAAAAAGCATTTTGCCTTAGTGGCTGGCACTCATTTCCTGAACTGCCTTATACCCTTTCAGCAATAAATAAAATTAACAAAGCAAGGCAGTATTTTTCTTAATGCTGATAAATCCAGAAGCCACATGTAAAATAACAGAACAATCATAAATGTAGCAGAAATACTGGTTAAAAGAGAATAATCCCCAGAATTGGAGCCCTGGTTATTCTTTCAATATTCCATTACATTTCACTCAAGGAGGTAAACCTCCTTTTTGAGGGACAAATAATTCAATCTTCTTTTACTAGATTTACACATCCACATCCCACTCACCCACCCCCACAGAGAGACACATGCACAGAGTTAGGAATGTCTTCCACCATACTCTTCAGTTTTCCTATTTTCAAGGAGAATAAGATTACATAGTAGAACTAATAGTAGATAAAATCAATACAATTCATTTTTATATTACTTCTCATATCAAGCACCTATATTTTTTAAACTCATCTTTATGTATTCAAGATACTTACTCACAGCTCAATCATAAACTGGCAGATGTTAACCAACAAATATTTACACTGACTTTTCCTTAATAAACAAATGAACTGGGATAATGTTTTTGACACTTTTGTTTAATTGGGTTCTCTTTACTCAATCATAGGAGTTGTATAGAAAACAGATCACATTTTACATTATATTTACACATAAATATTGAACAATTAAAAGTGTTAATATTTTCATGAATAAATTAACTATATCTGCCCAGTATTGGATACCATTTGGAATATATCTGACGGGTATTTTCTACAGATATTATTTGCTATTGACTTTTGATCCTGTGGAGCTCTTACAATATGAGCTCTGGCACCTGTGAAATAGATTAATGGCCCTCCTGGCTTTTTCAGGCAGCTAAGGAAGGGTGCTGGCTGAATCTAATGCATCTTTGGAGGAGGAAGCACTGAAAAAGATACATTTTCTCCTGAGATTTATTTCATTCAGCCATGCAGGGCCTCTTTAGCCTTCCTTTTTTTAAAAATGGATGACTTTGGATAATCCTGAAATAAGGAGATTAGCCAGCCTCCAGTCATGGGACAGAAATGGCAATTTTTGCTTGGGCCTGGAGGGAGTTGAACCTGCAAGCTCTTGATGGACATCTCAACAGCATTCGGTATTAACTACTGAATCCTTCCATAACATCTAACTCAAGCCCTGATCACTTCAATATTAGATTATTGTAAAGGTTACTGCACAATTTGGGATTGTGTTGGAAGACCACTCAGAAACTGCAGTGAGTTCAGAATGTAACAACCTACTCAAAGAGTGCTTAAGAACTGCTACAGTAGGACTGCATTGACTTCCAGAGTTTCTAGGTACACGTGCTGGTTATTATCTGTAAGCCTTTTAAGGCTGAGGTTTGCAAGATCTCCTCATTTTGTATAATCTACCCAGGAAGCAATATTCCACATTCCCCCCCCCCTCCAAGTTATATGAGAGGTGAGAGAATATGAAAGTAGGACTTCTCAGTGACAGCTCTGGGACTATGGAACAGCATGTCTCAGAAGTTAGGATGGCTGGCTTTCCAGAAGCAGGATATGAAGTATCATGCAACACTCTCCAAGACTCTTATTTTTTAATTATAAATTGTGAACCTGACCTTTATGATTTTATTATATGAGGCTTTTAATCACTATTTGTTGGTTTGTTTTTCACATTTCTGAAGCACCACCTCCCTTGAAGCAGGATTATATGTGGATTCTGAGTATCACCATATTTGTATTGGTTGGTGTATGTGAGAATGAAAATAAAAATGTGGCAAGCTCAAATGCTGATTATGTGCTATTAAGTCATTGTCAACTTTTAGCACAGATATATTTTCTCCATTATGATCTGTCCCTAACCTGGTCCTACATACAAATATCTTTGATGTATTTGTGTAAATCAACTGGTTAGCAAAATGAAGCGGTTTGCAGTCCTAAAACAGATGAGCAGCTATTGATGGTCAGGGGACTTATTTTTGGGTAGATGAAAGTAGTGCTTAATTCATTAACACAGAATGATAAGCAAATGACAGATTTTCTCCCTCTATCTCTGCAAGGTTTGGGGATTTCTTTTCTCCTTTGTTTTTAAACTATTTTAACTTTTTAACTATTTTAACTTTGTCACAAAATTGCACTGCCAAATCTCTGTATTTTTAGATAGATAGTATACCGGATGCAAAAAATGGATTCAGTGACAAATGTTATTCTCTACCTTAGGTTAGGTAACTCATCATAAAATAATTGTTCTGAAATGACAGGAAATGCAATAATGATGGCAAGTGATATGATATTGTCCTTATATTCATTAATGCATCATCAAGATTTTTTCAATTTATAACAATCTATTAATATAAATATTTAAGTGCAGCCAATGGAATACTAATGCCAACATTTGGATGTTACATAGGAATTTTATATTAGATATTTCTTTGTGTTACAAGTATTAAACAAAAAGACTCACCATATCATTTTAATCAACATACTGTACCTTTTGAACATCTGCATCATGCTTCTGCTGTAATTTAAGTTTTTCTTCATGAAGTCTAGCTTCCATCATTTTTGATTTCATCTCCAGCTATAAATTGGATGTTGTACATACTGATCAGTTTCAGAGATGACACTTAACCCTTCCTTATCAATCAAAACAGTTTCAATAAATTTAAATCTAAAAATAACAAACAACAAAGACCCACTGGCAATTTATCTAGCCTGCTGCGGATAGAACTCAAATGTGTTGGTTTTTCTCTGATGATGAAAAGAGTCACCAATCTTACAGGTAATTAATTTCCTTGCAAAAGAGAAACAGTTTTGATTCAGTCAAGCATCTACAAGATCATTCCTTGGTCATGAAAGAATGATTTTTGACAAATTGGTTAATATTTCTTTTAAAATATATTTTAAAAAACCTTGGGAATTCCTATCAATAAAACTAAACATTGTTCAGTTGGGCTAACATTAGCCAACTAACAATAATACCTTTTTTCTGACCGTTCATTGTTTTATTTTAAATTCCCATATATTAATATATTGGCCTCATCCTACACACCTACTGGTTTGGGTTGGATTCTCATCTCTGTCCTTTAGTACTTGACATACAGCCTCAGCTGTTCCCAACAAATTATATAGGAAAAAGAAGAGGCAAAATAATAGTAGATAAATCAGAATGGCTCATTTTCAACTGAAAATCAGGGCTAAATATTTTGAACCAGAATAGATTTTCTTTTAAGATCTTCCTTTTCTTTTACTAATAATATTTAGAAAAGTCCCAAATGTGTTCTTTCAAGAGGCAACTGGACTTTCTGGTTTTTCTTTGAAGACATTTCACTTCTCATCCAAGAAGCTTCTTCAGCT
>JANHFP010006576.1:10205-26263 GCA_032468135.1 Calamaria suluensis
TAATATTATTATTATTATCATCATCATGATCATCATAATTATTATTATCATCATCATTACCATTAACATTAAAACCACCACCACCACCACCACCACCACCACCATCATCATCATCATCACCATCACCATCATCATTATCATTATCATCATATTAATCATCATATTCATATTCATCATCATTATTATTATTAGTTTATTTAGTTGTGTTTCAAGGAGGAACTCTGGATGGTGTTTATATCAACAAAACAAAATTATTGGCAAAATATAACTTCCATGCATTGCTACTTGATTCTCTACCTAGTGATATCCTGCCTAGTGAATCTTGGATGAATATATAATGGAAATGAGATTGTAATCTTACTTTTGCTAATTGCTAATTTTATTGTAGGGTTGGTAAAAATCAGTAGGAAACATCCACTTTAGAACCTGAGAAAGTAAAATGTAGTGCTGGCAACAAGACTTTAGCTGAGTATATTATACTAGGTGCTATTTTTAAGAGGAAGGGAGGGAGGGAAGAAGTGTCTTACCATTCTGGAAAAAATGAAAATCTCAGGCTTTGTAGCTTATTCTGTTTTCAAATATGCCATCATGTTCACTCTATTGCAGTTAATAAATGTGACTTTAGGAGAGCATTATACAATTTGGTTTTTTTTCCCCTACTGGGAAATTTGAGAATATCCCATGAACAAGCAAATTATTTATTCTTATCCAAAAGTTTTGATTTAACAAATTAAATCTATTTCATTAAAAAATGTATATTGTGACTGATCTGATCCAACTTGTTTCACACATATGCCTCTTCTCTTTTAATGATATTGGTTACAAGGTAAAAATATTAAATGATAATTATGCAATATTCAGTGCCAAGCTAGCTTTCTAGAAAACAGCTACATAAGAGAAGGGTAAAGCTATTTACATAACTAAATGGCAGACAAATGGTTATGTCTTGTTCCTAGACTGTATCTGATGCAGCACTGTAATTAGTTTAGGATCATAAATTCCCCAGAGTATTATTTACCTATTGCGTTTTCATTACGGTTGAAAAGGAGAGATGGGAGTTAATTACAATATTTTTTTAAAAAAAATGCTAGAATGAGATGTTTATCCCCAATTGAAATGAACTATTTTTATCTTTAAAAATCCAACTTGTAATATTATTGGGACATAATATTACATAAAGAGACATGCACCTAAATATTACATAAAGAGACATGCACCTAAAAGAGCAAGTTAACCAGAGTTTGATAATCAAGTTTATTGATGGAGATACCTATTGACAGTGCAAAACCAGGCTGATAAAGATACTGAAGATGACTATGTAAACCAAATCATGCAAACTTATTTGATGTCAATTGAA
Source organism: Calamaria suluensis (assembly GCA_032468135.1). Taxonomy (NCBI): domain Eukaryota; kingdom Metazoa; phylum Chordata; class Lepidosauria; order Squamata; family Calamariidae; genus Calamaria; species Calamaria suluensis. The sequence goes on from JANHFP010006576.1 coordinate 11,563, forward strand.
CACAAACAAACAAACAAACTTCATAGAAAGAAAATCCTCCCCCCTCATGTACTTGGGGTTAAATTGGCTTTAGATGGGAAAAAATTTGCTGGCAGAATTCTCATAACATTATCATCTTCTTTTCAATAACTATGATAAAGTTACCCTGACAATCATGCATTGAAAATAATTAGTTTTGGCTGTAGGCAGATACCAAGTACCTGGTAGCATATGTAATCATTCTGTGAATCTAAATAGGTTTTCTTTTGGAAGTGATATAATATAGGGCCCATAAGGAATCAAAGAGTACATGAATGGAAGTGGCTTAAATTAACTTCAGCATTTGTAGTACAGTACAAGTCAATGGAAAATCGATTTTGCCAACAGAAAGAATGCAGATAGACAGAAATAAAAATGGTATAAATGATATAAAAATGGTATTTTCTGGATGAATTCTGAAGGCTGAGGGATGAAAGTCTCAAAGTTACTTTTCTTACAAAATCTACTACTATTTAAGCATGGTGCAACCTCCATTATTGGAGTGAGGAATATTCAGGTGAAGGAGAACCAAGAATTGGAAGTGCTCACATCTCTAAAATATCAGCACAACTAGTATGGCATCAATGGAAGCCACACTAGTCAGAATCTTGAAACTGAGGGTTCTTATACAAACAAAATAAGATAAAAGTTCAGACTTCATTTGCTAGTCAATTCTATTATCTCTAGGGAATTTCTGTACTTCTGTTTAACCTGCTGTTATCCTTGTCCATGTAAGTTTGATTCTAAGCCAGTTTAAGAAATTATTGTCTGCGCTGAGACACTTTCAATCTAGATTGACATGAAAGGGTTTCATCACCAGGTTATATAAAGCATAATATGAATATGTACAGATCTATTGGCCTGTCCATCTATCTATTTTAAACACTCAACAGAAGCAGGAGCATGATATGAGACCTCAAGATCAATAACCAAGCTCTACAAAGACTGTCAAAGAAACCACTGGGATATCCAGCCAAGGGAACTAGAAGCTGCAGTTGCAAACAGCTGGTAAGCCGTTTTAGGAGTAGCACCAACAACAATTTATTGAGTCCCTTCTAGTAGCTAAAAAAGGGCTTTTGGAATAATTATGGTCACTGTGCATGATGTCTCCTTTAAATCACACAATTTCACTGTATAACGTTAGAATCAATCTGGAAGAAAAAAAACATTTGAATGTTTTTTTTCAAGTAGCATCTCAAAGAAATATGAGAAAGTAAGGATTGTTCATGTCTCTATATTTGTTTTTTTAGTGATACAGTGAAAAAATATATCATTGAACAGATGACTTCATCACTTCATTATGATGACTATTATGGATTAAAAAAACATTTAGAGGAAACCAAATCCTGGTCTTAGCACTATCTGAATGATTTTGAGCATCAAGTGAGCAAGTGTTTCTTGATTTACTCAACCTAGTTCCTGTACATTATTTATTTTTTCCCCTGTGCCATCAATCATCAGAACTGTAATCATTTTTTTCAGAAGGCCACAGGCAGCATTTTAAATCATTTATTATGTGCCAGCTTACCTGTCTTACTTACCAAGTGTCAACAATACCACTAAATATATTCTTCACCTACTATTCTTTTTGTGCCATTTATTTTAAAATCTACTATTGCTGCATCTTTCTCTCTAGATATGGTCTTAATATTCTTGTCACTAGAGCAATTTAAAGTTTTTGTACACACTAAGGAATTTTAAATTGTTTTTGATTGATATTAATATTTAAAATGTATGTGTGGTTGTTTACAGTTGTAGCTGTAGGCCATGTTTGAGGAAGATGGGTGGTTAAGAAGTATGAAATATAATAAATAAAAAAATAAGTATGCATGTATGTATGCATTCATGCATGTGTATATATAATTAGTCATCTTTCTATATTCTACTAAAACTGATTCTTGTAATTCTTAACTGGGTGAAACAGTGAACTGTGAGGTAAAACATTTTGAACCAAGGTATCTCAAATGGACAAATCTACAGAACACATACAAAATCTGGACTTACAACGTCCATGGAGTTAAAATTTGGCAAATTGTATAAAATATTTTATGAGATAAACATTAACATGAATCAGTTTAGTATACAATACAAAATGTCATAAAACATTTCTTGCTCTGATATTTGACATCGCTGTACAGGTCAAAATCGGTTAAACAGTTTGTGTCATAATACAAAATGTCAGAAAACACTTCCTGTGCTGATGTATGAGTGTGCTATCCAGTTCCGCATGGGCTATTTTCAAGGCAGACACATCTCTGAAAGTATCCCATCTTTTTCAGTGAAGGTTGAACATGAATTCTGTCATCGTTGGAAGTATTGCAGAACCTGGTAAGGAAATATTTCTGAAAAGATTGCTCAACAGGACATGGGTTGTCTTCTATGTAAATAAAAATTCTATTCTTAATCTTTAATAAATATGAGTTTTCTATCAATTAGGTGCAGAATCATACCTGGTGAAGTAAAACAAATATCTGTGCTTGTTCATCCCCACATTTAATCTCAAATAGAGTATAACACTGCTATAATCATTTCAGACTGGCAGATCTTCAGTAATGGAAGATATGGAAGGTATTCAATAATACCTTCCATATTAAGGTATAAAAAGCACAATAATTGAATGAGTGATCAGTCAAGTCAAATAGTTCTGATTTGTGAATGGTGGTTCTTGAATATACAAAGAAGCCCTGTTGTCAATTTAATGTGAAGAGACAGAACCTTTCTGTACCAGAAAGGCTATCAATAAGATACATGTTGCCTGTTCCTATTAAAATATATATTCAGTGTATAGTCTTTCTTTTTCATGTGTCTTTATAATTATTAATTTAGAGAAAATGCTATTGCCTTAAAGCCCTTTAAACAATTTGGATTCTAAACAACAGAGTATGTAATTCATTAATGTGTTATTTCAGAGTTCCGTGCTGGCTCTGAAAACAACTCATCTTACTTTATTCCAAAGGTGCTAACCCATATTCAAAAAGTAATTTCCCTATTTTTGCACTCTTCCTGCAGTCCACTGTGTATACATAAATGAATCAATAAATGCCATATGAGTTGGTTCAAAGACTTAGTAAGTCAATCAGGAAACTATTCTATGGTCAGCCTCTCTAGAAAGTTTATACAGTGCTTCTTCTCCTACCCTTTATCATGCTAGGCATTGTACCATATAATAATATGCAACTTACAATGTAGATTTACATTTCTATACAAATAGATGTATTTATAAATAAATAAATTTATTATTTAATTATTTTAGTATTTTTTTAATCTATCCATCTCAGCTATAAGGCGACTCTGGATAGCTTTTTAGGCTATTCTAAATGCATATTTGGAATTGAAGAAGTGAATATTGCATAATTGTTGATAGAAAATTTTCAGGACAGTATTAAACTAAATATCAAGCAGAGGTGATGGAAAAAATATAAAAATGTTGATTCCTTTTAGCAAAAGCAAAATAGGTTTTATTATAATTGTCAAAGCCAACAGAGGATAATACAATTAAAAGGTAAAGAGCTAGTTGTTTCCAATTCTAGGGGACAGTACACATTTCCATTTCAAAGCCGAAGAGTCAGCACTGTCTGAAGACGTCTCCATGGTCATGTGGCCAGCATGACTAAATGACAAAGGAGCACAGAACGCTGTTACCTTCCCATCAAAGGTGGTCCCTATTTTTTATACTTGCATTTTTACATGCTTTCGAAACTGCTAGGTTGGCAGAAGCTGGGACAAATAACGTGCTCACCCCATTACGCGGCACTAGGAATTTGAACTACTGAACAGCCAACCTTCTGATTGACAAGCTCAGCTGTCTTACCCTCTGAGCCACCACATCTCTTTTATAATACATTATAATGCAATGATTACTAATTTAGAGAAAAGCCTAATTCATGTATTACCTAGGAAACATATGTTCCTATGATATAATATGAAAAATAAAGTAAATAAGAAATCACATTTCCTGCTGTATATCTGACTTTTTATGTAGAAGCGTAACTTAAAGGCAAAATTCATTTATTCCTATATTGTATAAGTTAGCCCTTGGACATTGTAGGCAAAAGCTTCATTTAGGCCTGATGAAAACTGAAATGCTCAACCCATGAGGATTCTAGTTGAGACTGTCATTGCAATGACATTTGTCTATTGACTAAAAATGTTTTCAGGAAAAAAAACATGGCTAACATAAAAGCCAACATAAGTGACTGGTTCATCTACAAACATCATGTGAGCAACACTAATGAGAGCAGTTTCCAGTTAAAAAGGATTGACAATACCTTTTTTAATATCCATCTTGTGGAGTAATTATTAAAAAAGCAACATAGCTGACAGAAGCTTTTTATATGGGGTTCACTTTTGGCTCTATTTATTACTTAGATATATGGAGTACCTGTGATCTACATAAGGAATGAGACAATAGAAATAGTTTTTGCTTCTTAGTAAATGAAAATTGGACATGAAAATAATAAGCACTCCAAAAATTACAATGAAGAAATAATGCATAGTATAGCTGGTAGCAACTTGCTACCAGCTATGCTACTAGCAAGCCATGATACCTCCAATTAATAGATTCTAAGATTTACATTCTAAATTAATTCCCTGAAAGATCTTTAAGCAGAGATTAGTCAGGGAGATAACTTCAAAGTTTATATATATACATAGAGTTCCCTGGGCTCCTAGCTAGACTTTCCAAGTAAGTCCACATACCCAAATGACTTCTGCTTTGGTTGTTACTAAGCATGATTGCTACTAGATTTCATGACTAAATCAGTATGCTGTATCTCACACCTTTCTTATCAGCGAACTGTGCAGGATACACCTGTTTTCCATGAAAACCTACTGTTCAATCTAGCTGCTTCTTTAGAAAATATGAAATATACTGATAGCAAAGTTTAATAGGAACACTCATGTGCTTTCATACAGTAATATCAAAATAAGCCAAATAATTCTAAAATTTTAAGAATTTAATATATATTCTCTAAATTGGTAGAATTTAGATGGTAGAACATCTATCGAAGACTCAGTATATAATATTTAACATCAATATTCAATATATAGCACTGAATGCCTTATTGTAATTAATGTTTTCTAGTCTGCTTTCTAGTAATGGTCCTGTCAGCTCTGGCATGCCTGCCAGCCTGGAGTTGCCATTCAGCCAGGGCACTGCCACCCTGAAGCCAGCCACCATGCTGGAACCTCATCACCTGATTCCCCACCCATCCAGCAGCTGCCCATCTTGCTACCAAGACAGGACTCACCTCCCAGGGAGGCTGCCAATGGCCTTTTGTAGTGCAGGCAGATGCTAGTGAGGTAGCATTAGGAGCAGCTCTCTTGCAGGTCAACAAGGAGGGGATCCTCCAAATATGTGCATATACATCACAGAAATTAAATGGCACTGAATGCAACTGACCCATATGAGAAAAGGAAGTGTTTGCAGTTTGGTGGGCCTTGATGATGTGGAGGTACTTACTGGAAGTGAGAGTATCTCCTTTGAGGTCTGGATGGACCACAAGAACCTGGAAGTCCTCAAGCCGGCCCCCCACCCCCACCCAGGCAGATGTCCCCAAATCATGTTTGGTGGGCATTGTATTTCTGGTGGTTTAACTTTCTGTTGAAGTATATCCCCAGTCGGAAGAACTTCCTAGCAGATGCATTGTCCAGGAAACTGCAATACTACAGTGGGTGGGAAGGGATAGTCCAGATGGTTCAACAAACAGCAGCAGCATCCCAGCTGCACTCTCCAGCTGAGATTATACCTGGGGATAACTAGGAAGCACTTGCCACAGACCCATGGTTCCAGGGAAACCAAGCATGGCAGACAAGAGGGATGGGTTTGCCTGGAAGATGTCCAAGCTTTATATGTCTGGTACCATCTGGTTGAACATGCTATGAAGGTGCCACAACATTCAGTCGGCCAGTCATTTTGGGTTCCTAAAAAACTTACACCTAACAAATCAACAGTTCTGAAATAAGATATAGAAGAGTATGTTTGTATCTTTGTTGTGTTACACCATGAAAGCCCGCCCCAGGAAACCACCTAAGCTCTTACAGTCTGTTGCAGCTCCAGTTCAACCATGGCAACAGATAGCCATGGACTTCATCATAGATCTGCCAGAGAGTCAAAGAAATACAGTAATATAGATGGTTATCTATCTCTTTTTGAAAAAGGCACACTTTGTTGCCTCCTCCAGCCTTCCATCAATCAGGAAGTTGGCCAAGCTTTATACTGTTCATGTCTATCATCTCCATGGTATCCCACAAAGGATAATTTCCAATTAGGGGTACAGTTCACTGTTACAGTTCACAAGCATTGGCATAAATTCCTGGCCAGGGTAGGCTCCAAACAGCAATGTTCAACATTCCATCCTGCCACAAATGGGGTGACTGAAAGAACAAACTCGACGATGGAACAATAGCTGCATTGTTATATTAACCATCAACAAACTGATTGTGCTGACCTACTCCTCTTTGCAGAGATAGCATACAAGAATGCACAGTAGAACCAGCTTCAACCCATTTCAGGTAGCTACTGGGAGGGAGTTTGTACCAATACCCAAATGTCCCTAGGAAAGACAGATGAACCAGACTTACAAAAGTGGATGGCTTGGATGTAACAAGTTTGGAAAATGGTCAGAGAGGCAATGCAGTATAAGCTGCAAGGCAACAAAGAATGGAGGCACATTCTACTTGGGTCATCAGGTACATCTTTCCACTAAATACCTGAAGTTAAAACTTCTGTGTAAGAAGCTAGGCCTGAAATACGTCGGCCCATTCCCACTGGTGAAGGCGATTGACCCATTTACTGTTCAGCCCCAACTACCTTGGCTGTAGGGTAAAACACACCTGGTTTTTTTTACTGCAGCCTTCTCTGTCTGGCTTCATTCCACTTCCAGGTCACATGGGTGGGTGGTAACTGTGCATGTGATTGGGTGGGTGGTGCTTTGTGGTTAAAAGCTGGTGGGAAACTGGCGCTAACAAGAACTTCATTTTGCTTGTGATTGTCAGTTTGTGCCAGAAGGGGAGTAAATTGGGATTTAACAAGCCAAGTTTGTGTTTGGAATCTCTCCTGCCTTTTTAGAATCTGACAGATCCTTAAAGAGATATTCGGTCTTATACATAGTACACTACATTTATGTAAACAACTAACAATTAACACTTGTACTATGTATCCAAGATTTCAGTTATTTATTTGAGATAAACTGATGTTTGTCATACTTATCTGAAGACCTGGGATTTGTATTATTTTCAGTACAAAAGAAACAGCCTGCTGTTAAAAATGTACAAAACACTTAGAAAACAGCTAAATAAATCTTTCAGTGGCTGAGTCATAGTCAAAAGAAAAAGAAAGAACTACTTGTTGATATTATTCATCATTTCTTTAATTCCAATATTCTCCCATCTCAGTAGCCAGTTGTTTTCTCCTGCTTTCAGTTGTTAGTGAAAACAATGCACTGCCATAAATAATGGCTGTAAAGCCACTGAAAAGTAGATAGTAGTTTAGTCTGTTAATATTAGAATTCCAATTAAATTGCATATACTCTGAATTGCTATTACTGATAATGCAAATATTTTAAGAATAAATATTTATTTATTAAGTTTAAAATCATTGTTTTTACATATAACTAAAATACTGGGTAAGTGAAAGTGAAAGTAATGTGTCTCAATAACTTTTAGCCATATATTTATTATTCTTAATTTATAGAAACCCATCAGCTTTAAGAGAACTGTACGTTAGTACTTTACTTCAATAAAATGTTCAAAACAGAAACAATACCACATCTCTGGGGTCACAGCACTTGATTGAATCAAGATTCAAAGCAGACCAGTTTTTATCCAAACAAACTTGCTAGCTCTCCACAATTCTTTTTTCTGTATCAACTCCAGTTCCCAGAATATTCTAAAATCAGCTAAATTATTTTGGAGCTACAACTCCAGACAATATTAGTACAATATTTGCTTTGTCTGATATTATGAACATAGGCTATACTGGATTTTTTAAAATCATAACGAATATACAGTTTATCTGGAAAGTTGTAAAAAATGTTTTGTGAAGTAGATTTGGGATTGGAATTTCTGTGGCATATAATTCCTTGTAAATATATTTCAGCCACAATATAGAAGTCACATAGTATTGCTGGTGCAATCGTAAACAGATTGCTGCATATTAACAAATTTGGTTAATGTCCAATTATTCAATCTTCCTATCTATAGTTTGTTGTGGATGCTTCTTAAAGTATATGTCTTATACAGTATAAGAAATTAATATAATTCAACAGATCAACGCTGACTGTTCTTTAGATGGCCAAATCCTGAAGATGAAACTCAAATACTTTGGCCATCTAATGAGAAGGAAGGACTCACTGGAGAAGAATGTAATGCTGGGGAACATTGAGGGCCAAAGAAGAAGGAGACGACAGAGAACAATGTGGCTGGATGGAGTCACTGAAGCAGTAGGCGTGAGCTTGGGTGGACTCCAGAGGTTGTTGGAGGACAGGGAGGCCTGGAGGAACGTTGTCCAAGGGGTCGGACATGACTTCGCAATTAACAACAACAACTAATGTAAAACATTTAATAGGCTGTATGAGGGAGAAGACGCTCGCAGAGAGAAACATGGCAAGGGCTGGAGTAAATCCTTTTGTGGAAAAGGGATGTACTTGCACAGAAAGAATGTGTGTGGTGTGTTACTGCTTCTGGATATGCAGTTGATGGCTGTGATGAAGAGTGCATTTACACAGCTATGGGCAATGCCTCAGCTATGACCCTTCCTGAATTAATCAGTCTTAGTAACAGTTATTTATGTCTGGGTTAGATTTTATTTGCCTACTGCATTGCACTTTATGTGCGGCTGCCTTGAAATGTGTCCAGAAATTACAATGGATTTATACCCTCACTTATTCTAGTTGCCAACTCTGTGTCTGAGTATAATCTCAATAAGCAAAGATATTTCTTATGTATTCAGGCATATATCAATCCATCCATTTAGAAAGGTTTAAAAAGAAGAGTTTAGGTAATTGATGAGAAATAAATAAAGGCTGGGTAGAGAAAGGCATCACCCTCTTATTTGTCTACAATTTGGCTAGAGCTCCTTTGGCAATATAATATGAAATTGAATGGATACTGCCTAGAAGAAAGAACATGGCACTTTATTTTACTGGTTCGTTTTTTACAAGTTCTGAATATAAGGGAATCAATTTAGCTCTCTCCTGCAGGCTTCTCCAAAAGAACCAAACCCTGAACCAATGTCTCCAGGAAAGAAGGGAATAATTGAGAAATATTCGAGAATAGAAAAGACAAGTGGGCAGGCAAGCAACTTGTTGTCTAGAGTAATCAGGGACAGAATTTAAGAAAGTGAATAATGTACCTCATTCCATGTTCCAAATGTGCTTTTTCAAGAGGAAACTGGACTTTCTGGTTTTTCTCTGAAGATGTTTCACTTCTCATCTAATACATTTTTACAGCTCTGACTGGATGGTGGGGAATGGAAGGATTTATACTCCTTGCAGATGCCTTGACATTTGCATTCTTTTAGCAAACCATTAAGGTCACCTGAGAGTAATCTGTCACCTGAGTGGTGTAAATTGGTGTGGCGCCTTCTTGGAACTGTTGAAAGGGCTGTGTTGTAGATTGGAGATAGATAAAAGCAATAGCACCTAGCACTTAGACTTATATACCAGTTTACAATGCTGTACAGCCCTCTCTATGTAGTTTACATAGTCGGCATATTATCCATAACAATGTGGGTCTTCATTTTACCCACCTTTGAAGGATGGAAGGCTCAGTCAACCTTGAGCCTGGTGAGATTTGAACTGGCAAATTGCAATTGGCTGGCAGTCAGCAGAAGTAGGCTGCAGTATTGCACTCTAACCACTACGGCACCACAGCTCTTGAGACGCTGATATCATATCCCTCTATTGAGAGAGAGATGTTCAATTTTCACATAGATAGCGTCTTTGACTCCTCTTTCAAACCAGTGGTCTTCTCTGACCAAAATGCGAACTTTGTTGTCTTCAAACAAGTGGTTTATGTCTTTTAAATGCAGATAGTCTCAAAGGTCCGAGCTCTGGCCCTAAACCAGTATTAAGATACCATTTGCTTGGAGGCTAACTGGCTTTATTTAGTTGGATTCTGGCACACAATGAGTGTGCAAAATGTGCAAAACAGCAAAATGCAAAGATGCAAAGTCAGCACCAGGGCTTCTGTCTTCCAGCATGTTTTATTTAGGTGAGCCACACATTTTTGCTAGATTTGGCCTCACCCAGTTGTCAGCTATGTGTTGGCCTGCCCAGCGGGATGCCTCCTGGCCATTACTTGACCCGGAACAGCTGATTGTCAGGCTGGAACAGCTGTTCATTGCCTGGAGCTCTGAATCCCAGCAGGCTGCTTGCCTTGCATCACCATGCCTCCCTGCTACACAGCTGATCTCTGGCTCACCCTCTGTTGACAAGCTGGTCCCTGGAGGTCATTGGCACACTGCCTCTGCAGTCTCTCCTACATCCCTATCACCTGTGCTCCGTCATTGCAGTTTACAGCTCATCGACACTGCTATCATCAGTGCTCCGCCCCAGCTGGGTTTGACAAACCCCAGGCTTTATGGCTTGACACATTCACTGCTGAATTTAGTCCTGGTATGTTTGTTCTCCTATGATGTGACATGTGTGTACAGATCTTCATATGGCTCACTGCATTGTACTGCATATACTACATTGCTCCATTTATGTCTCGGTGTTTTATTTTTGGGAATGGACAATCTTCTGCCTTAGTGTATTCTTGGGTTTGAAGTGTGTACATATGTTATATTGGCTGAAGATCCTCCTGTGTGTTTACTATATGGGACAACCATGACCTGGATAACTGAGAATCATCATAGACACATGCCTCATTCTATGTTCTTGTGCATGAGCATCAAACAGTAGTTTCCACTTTCAACCACATTCCACTTTTACAAATAATTAATATTGACTTGCTGTTAGAACCTTCTAAAGAGTCCCATAGGCTTAGGGCCATTGTGCTTATTTGGGAACCCTTCCTTTCTTCATATTGCATTTTATTGTCTGCTGAAGTCAATGGCCATATAAACAGAACTTCTTGGAGAAATCTGAAATTCTGAAAACTTACTCGAGAGAATATTTCTTTTAAAAAAAACCTTTAGTTTACAATAAAAAAAACCCATGGGCTTCCAAAGTAATCTAAATTCAGCAGAACCATTTGAAATTATAAAGTTAGGAAACAAAAATGAATATTTTCTGTGGAACTGAATGTGTTTAAATGAATATTGAAATTAGAATATAATTAGGCACCTGTAGAAAGCTATTACATAGGTTGAGAGAGATGCTACTGCATTGGAGAGTGATACTTTTCAGCAGTATATTTTCTCTTTTCTGTTCTTGTTGACTAGATCACATAAGCACACAATGGTGCATTTAATTAACTCATCAGAATTAATTCAGCTTGTTCTGTATAATGTGTTCTATCACATTCACAGCCACTCTTTCTGTGACAGAACAGGAAAGGTCAGAAGGTCTTAATGTGCCTGGTCAAACTGAAAACATAAAATTGTCAGCTTCATTTGCATATATAAGAGGCACATTAGGGAAAAGAACAGGTTTTTACAATATATATATATATATTAATTCTCTCTTTATTTAAAATATCAGCAAAAAATGTAAAACATTAATTCTAGTGTATACATTTCTTCTCCTTCCTTTAATTCTATATATTCTATATATAATTTGTGAAGGAAATTTGAAGGAAATTAAAAGTTTCTCCAGATTTGTTTTTCTTTCACAGCACTCATATTTTTAGCATTGCAGTTCTGCATTTGCTCACAGTGAGCAGTTGTAGTTAAAACCTTCTTCCAGATGGGTGGGTAAGAGAGAATCTGAGAGTCAAAGCTAATCATGCAGTCAATCTTGCCAATGAAACTATTGCCCCCACAGGTCAGAAGTTCTTGATCCAGTGAGACAACCATATAGTATCTATAGTATCTATTGTCTAGATATGAACTGACAGGTCCATTATTAATATGAAGGTTTGGAATTTGTAATCCATGCACATCACAGTGGCTTTCACTCAGAGCACCCTTGTGAATATAAGCAGAGAGTGTTTGAGTCATAGATTCCTTCTCTGGAAATTCTGGAAAGGTGTATCCATTTGACTTTTATTATCTGATTGTGTGATGGGAACCTCTTCTTGACATCCACGTTAATCATGTGACCCTTAAAAACATTATCACATTCTGCCAGATGTTTAGCAGAATTAGGTCTAACATTATGAATATTTTCTCATCAGCAGTCAAGAAACAACTACAAACAATTTTTTCAGTTCTTGAGGCTTGAAGGTACCTCATTAATACTTTCTCTACTGTTTCTTTAAATGATTTGGGTGCTGTGTAATCTACACTATGAATTCAGTTCATTCCTTTATAAATGCATGTTGTCATGGGTAATGCTGGTTGTATCCTCTTCATGAGCAATAAAGGGTAAAGGAGGAAATGAGCAGTTGAATATGTATGTTGATAATCTTGCATGGATATCAGGTGAATGGGTGTGTATAGTATATTCCAAGTATAATTGGCAAAATTTTTATCATGGACTTTCATGGATTTCTTGTCAATCTGGAGCCAGGTTGTACAACACAATGTCCAGTGTTGGGTTCAACCACTCTAGGATCAATGCCATCAATCCATCTGAAAGTCATTGGAAAACAAGTATTTTCCTTAAATATAAACAAACATCAGCCCCAAAGTCCAGTGACTCTTGAAATGTCCATTTTATTCCAGTTTACTTCAGCTGCATGATTCCAATGATTTAACAAACAAAGCATTAAATTATGTATGCCTCACTGAATAATTCTGGGATATTTTTGTACAATGCCTTATTGGAGTTTTCTGATTGCAAAAAATGTAAAGACATTAAATTATTGATTTGTGCATCTTGAAAAGCCTTTCTTGTACTCCTTTTTTAAAACTGTGTTATCAATAGGATTAAGCTGCTTTTGTCAATAGCCATATTGAGTAGGATAATGTCCTTGACTATGACTTCCGTTTCATGACAGCAAACGCTTTTTCAAACATTGCTGAATTCACTTCACATTAAATACTTTGGTGTTTTGGGACTTTGGTAGAGAAATATATAAAATAATAGCAATAACCTGCAGTTAGATCATATGGTCAGATTCGGTTTCTACACAATACATCTCCAAGGCTTTTTTGGAGGGTCCACAAGATCTAAATATTATCCTTGATCCAAAACAGATTGTGTATTATTTCTTCTCTACTTTTAAATGGTTCTCTTTTAAAACATTGAAATCATTTTAGTGATAGCACAGCTAAATATTTAGACTTGATTTGGCACTTTTCCCACTTATTGAGTTTTTCCCAAGGTTCTGGAAATAAGTTATTGTTTTAGAAGGTAAGCTACCTTTTATTATGGTTAGTTGGGCAGTATGTCAGATGTGGATTTGTCATTTTAATCCACTTATTTACTTCATCCCAAGTAACTGGGACAGATATTATATGATAGTGCTAAACATATCATCACAGCATGTAAGCTATTCTAAGAAAAGTTGGCTTTTGCAATTGACTGATATGATTTTGTTCAATGCCGATAGTGTGCAGGCAAATGATATTTGCAGGTATTCCAATGTACTATTGTTACTACTACGTCATTCCTTTGTTTATATTCAGCCTGTGTGATCATCTTGGCACAGCTAGCTACACTTCTGTTAGTTAGGTGACTGCTTCTTCAGTTGTTATTGGAGGGTTCTTTTGTTTTGTTTTTTTGGCAAAGACAGTATTTGCTTTCTATTGCTGTCTTCTCGTGTCTGACTTTGTATGCATTTGTTCTTAAGACTTGATCTTGTGCTCCCAAAATTAGCCCCTTTGTCTCTTTCTTCAAGTTTCCATCCCTTAGCTATTGCCAGGTGTTGCTGTTTTCAGTTTTGCCTGCTTTTTTTTTTTAATGTAGGCCAGTTTCGTCTCTCCAGTACATTAAAAAATATATTTTTCTATTTCCTACTAAATATATTCCCTTTATGACCAGCTAGAGTGATTGCTTTTTCTAAGATTTTTTCCTAAAATCTAAACATTAGTTCCTTTTATCTTACCTTTTAAAAGTCTTCTTAGTAATATTTTTCATAAGGGACCCATGTCTAAACCATTACATCTTCAGGAAGTTCTGCAAGTACTGGACAAAATTCCAAACTGAAAACTTGGAGACTCACCAAGGAAATATATGTAGTATTGATGTAAAGGAACCACAAACATAAAACAGTTGAGTATTTTCATAGTGATCACATAGCTTCATTCTTTCTATGTTTTAAAAGCAGTATTCTAAAGTCAGAATACCAATAACGACTAATTGTTCTATTTGTCAGGAAATTTCTCCATAGTTCTAGGTCTGTGATAGTGGACCTATGGCACACATGCCACAGGGGGCACATAGAGGCATATCAGTGGGCATGTGAGCTTAGCTCCAGTACACTTTTGCATGGTGGTCAGCTGATTTATGGCCCTTTTGTGTAAGGTGACCATCCGTCCCGCTTTTGGCGGGATGGACACGCTTTTTAGGAAAAGTCCCGCACCCTGCGGCCTCTTTAAAAAGTCCCGCTTTTTTTTTGGCCAAGGAGGAGGCCTGCCCACCCGCTCTCCTCCCCAGCAGCAGGGAGCCGAAAGCAGGAAGGTAGGTTTTTTGGC
>JANHFP010006577.1:4172-29062 GCA_032468135.1 Calamaria suluensis
TGATATTAAATGGTTTGCCTTGGATTCGAACTGAGATCATTCTGTCATTTTGGGGATTGTATCCCAGTACTGCTTTTACTACTATTTTATTGATTATGAAGGCTACTGCATTTCTTCTGAAGGATTCTTGCCCATAATAGTATACCTGATGGTCATCTGAATTAAATTCACCCATTCCTGTCCATTTTAGTTCACTGATTCCTGAAATGTTGATGTTCAATCTTGTCATCTCTTGTTTGACCACGTCCAGGTTGCCTTGACTCATCATTCCTATAGAGAAAAGATGTTTGCAGCATCGGACTTTCTTTTCACCACCAGATACATCCACAGCTGAGCGTCCTTTTGGATTTGGCCCAGTTACTTCATTCTTTCTGACGCTGCTAGTACTAGCCCTCTGTTCTTCCCCAGTAGCATATTGGACACCTTCCAACCTGAGGGGTTCATCTTCTGGGGTCATATCGTTTTTCCTTTTGGTACTGTCCATGGGGTTTTCATGGCAAAGATACTGGAGTGGGTTACCATTTCCTTCTCCAGTAGATCTCTTGTTTGACCACATCCAGCTTGCCTTGGAGGTCACATATTAGAAGCAATTACCAGTCTTTCTGTGGGTTTAAGTCAGAAGTGGAAAAGTTAGTGCTCCAGTCTTGATAGGCAGAGCAAAAACATTCAGTCAAATGCTAAACTGTTAAACATTAGAAATTATTTTCTCCCATTGCAATTTCTAACTGGGGATACTCAATTGCAGATCAAAATTGAATAAAGTGTCTCTTTTCTACCATCAATGGTCATGGGAAAGTTAAGACATCAGTATGGACATTAAAGTCCATAAATGTGTGCTGGTAGCATTTTATTGGAGCAGTTTCACAAGGATAGTCGATTTTCCCCCCCTCCAGGAAATTGGACACTGCAGCAATGCATGTTAGGAATGGAATTCTCAGGATATGACCCTGCAGGGAAAAGAGTAATGGGTTTGCTACCAGCTAAAGGACTTGCTACAGTGGTAGACTGTGAAAAGAGATTCCTGTGGGAAGTGCCAAAAAACTGGTAAGTGTAGTTACATTGCTGGGATTTAATGTAACAAACATTATTGGTAGCAGAAGATTTTTTTGGTCTAATTGCATTCATCACACAGTGGTTTACAATCTGTCTTTTTCATTTCTGTAGAAAAACAGAATATCAGTAATTATTTCCCCACTTCTCTGTTTTTCCTGTAATTGCTTTTTTGATTGGGATATGTATGGGGAAAATGCAGAATCTTTGATTTTATCGGAGACCATCAATTTTTTACTTAGGATTCTTTTACCAAGCAGGGCAATGACTGCCTGGGGAGCCTGGCAACTAAGTTTAAGGGACTGAATGGACTGTTAGTATATACTCTACTTTAAGAACTTTTAAAAATTACATTCTGGAAATTAGCATGTTCAGTTCTGCCTTATGTAAAGAAAGAATGTAGGGAGGAGGGAAAAAGAAACCAAGCAAATGTTTTCTGGCACTAATTTTTCATTGCCACAGCAGTCTATGATCAGCTGCTGCTATAGAAAGAGTTACAAGTGGAGGATTCCCTTGCCACTAGAGAGATTCTGCTTCTGGATGAAAAGATGCAGTTTTAAAACAGTATCATATGCACAGATAGTAGAATGACCCCTGGACAAAGAAAAATGCATATTCCAAGTTGCTTCTCCTCCTCACAACAAGAGTTATAGTGAAAACTGACAAGGGAGGTGGGAAATAGAGGTGTGAAGGCCTGCAAAGAACTTCTTCCCATTTTTCAGGAGTCTGGAAGAAGCAGCTTCTGTGCCAGTGGCCTATGCGACTGCTTACTATTCCTTGGTGGTTCGAGGGGGCATGAAGCAGGGCGACACTGTTCTCATCCACTCAGCTTCGGGAGGTGTGGGCCAAGCTGCCATTGCTGTTGCCCTAAGCATGGGCTGCAAGGTCTTTGCCACTGTGGGTACGTAGCTGCCTGTTCATTGATTAAACAATTGCTTCAGCCTTCCTTTCTAAGAACTCTTTGTAACCTTTGCTTTCTGCTCTAAAGAATGAAAACCTAGGAAACAATGTGGAATAACCTCACATTAGAATTTAGAATCACCCCTATCTTTAAAATCCTGGCTGAGTTCCTGAGCCTGCAGGTCTAGATTTACTGGCCAGTTTATTTATTTATTTTTTATTTTGAATTTTTTTTTAAAAAAAAATTGTAATTGTTTTATACTTTTGGAATTTTAAGCAGCTCAGTGCCATTGATTGAGATGGGCAGCTATAAAAATTGAATGAATTAATAAATAAATAAGTAAATAAATAAGTTATTTATTTTCAGAAACAAATAAGACTTGAAGAACTGAGGAAAACATGTTTCTTTTACTCCTTGAACATGTGCTTTATTTGATAATTTGAGCTAAGAATGGGAGAAATAAAGACAGGTTGACTTTAAAAAAATATTGGAATAGATTAATTTCTATATCTCTTCAACCATCATCAGCTGCCAGTTAATCAGAACAGTGCGGTGGCTGGCATTATCCAATGGTGTCCATGAAATGGGAGTGGTCAAAATCAAAATCTTCAAGATGGCAGGTGTCATGATCTACGTTCCACCACCCCTTTGATATCTACAGCAACATCACATTTTCACAAGAAAAGGACAGATTTCAGTCACATTGTTGCAGCACCATCTTGCAGATTTTGACCTTACACTGTAGATGATCATGGCATTCTCTTTCTTAAAGGCCTCTGTAAGGTATTTGAATTGAGAGAAACACTTTTTCCTGTTTTCAGGTTCCAAAGAGAAACGTGAATATCTCCAAAAAAGATTCCCTCAACTTGATGCAAATAGCTTTGCCAATTCTAGAAATACTTCCTTTGAACAACACATATTGAAAGTTACTAATGGCAGAGGTAAGTGTAAACACTGGAAGCAACTATCCCGCTACAGTTTAGAAGTTTTAATTAGAAGCAAAGAGTGTAAATGATTAGGCAATGCAAATCTTGTAGGCTACTCTATTGATTTGTTGAATATTTTTGCAGGTGTTGACCTTGTATTAAACTCCTTATCAGAAGAGAAACTCCAGGCCAGCCTTCGTTGCCTTGCTCGTCATGGGCGCTTTTTGGAAATTGGCAAATATGACCTGTCCAATAACACACCTCTTGGTAAGATTTTTCGGCTTGAGTATCTATGTACAGGATATTTCTGGACTCTACTGTGCAGATGTAGTACAAATTTGGTCATACCTTTTGGACTTATGCTTTGATTTAAACATAAAAAAAGAATGGCACCTATTAAAACAGGCACTAATAGATGTCTTGAACCACCTCTTACCCTAAACATATTTTTCTTAGCACTGTGGTACTGTAATGCTTGTATCTAACTTTTTGAATAGAAGATTTATGTGGGTGGAACTCCCCTAGAACTAGTTCTTCTTAAATGTTATATGTTTTATTTCTATTAAATTCATAGTAATCATTTCATAAAAAAGAGAGTTTCATATTTTTTTGCCTCTAGTTCATTATTAATTGTTTTTAAAATGTATGAGAATTTTGCTGGCTGCAGAGGCTACATTAATGTTGAAGAGTCATAACTGCATTGCTTCTTGTAGGAATGGCTCTTTTCTTGAAGAACGTGGCTTTTCATGGAATTCTATTAGATGCTATTTTTGAAGACCAAAACAAAGACTGGGAATTAGTGTCCAACCTGCTAGAAGAAGGCATTAAAAATGGTGTAGTAAAGCCTTTGCAGACTACTTCGTTTAATAGAGAAGATATAGAAGCTGCCTTCAGATACATGGCACAAGGAAAACACATTGGAAAAGTGGTAATCCAGGTACGATCCAAGAAGGCTTGTGAAAGTTGTATTATGAAATTATGACTACTGATACCTGCTGTGAATATCTGTAAAAAAAAGGAGGGGAGAGGGGGGGTTGAAGAATTGAGAAGCTGAAGTAGTATGTAGTGTTTCTAAAGTGCTATGATTTATTATATATTTATTACTATGTAAATTAATACCTTGTCTTTTTTATAAAATGATTTTACAATGGTAAGATCAAAAATAGAAAACACGATGGCACAAGTAATAATACAGTAGGGTGGAATTTGAATTATGGATTTTAAAATAAAGTAACAGACAAAATACAAAGTAACATAAGCAATTACGTCTATTGCTCAGCTTCTTAAAACCTAATTAAGTTTAAAATACAGATTAATAAAATAAATTAATCAAAACAACAAATTATCAGATAAGGTCAAAATAGAGCAAGAGAAAAAAATAGATAAACAAGCTATTTAATAAAGCCAACATAATGAAAATAAATAGCACTAACAACAAAAGGATAGATCTACCCAAGTTCTTATTTTGTTTTGAATGTTTTTTCACCAGACAGTTGAGAAGAGGTAGTTGAAGGACAGGAATTCAGCTTGAGCTTGATACAAATACAGTGTCTCAAATTTTCAGGCTTGGACTACCTCCTAGGAACTGAAGGAATTTATTTATGGTCTGTCCAAACCTCTTTTTATGAAAAAAAAAAATCTCAGAGAATGGATGAAATATCGGATGGCTGCATGGAGGGGATGTCCCTTTTTTCACAAGTGAGGGAAGATATTCAGAGATTCAGGCTAAACAGTCTAAAATTGATGAGTTGAAAATTTTTAGAGCAGATCTTTAAATCATTACTGTTTCTGTGCCTTGAAAACAAGGCAGGGATTACTAGAACCCACTGACTAGATTTGTCAAGAAGCAATTTGCCAGATTGATTGTGTTTGCATTTTTGACTGCATAACTTCCTTAATAAATTGTGGCAGTGTTGTGAATTAAATATACTGTATCATGGTTCAAAAGGACCTGACAAAGAAGATGGAATATGTGCAGAGAAAGAGAACAAGGATAGTTTAGAGTGTGAATGAAATAATCACGAAAGACAGAAGCAAATAAGTATTTTTTACTATGAGAAAGGCACTCTAGAGAGCATATTTCAGATGGTAACATATCTTGCAGCAGCTGAGAAGTTGCTGTCTATCATACCAAAATGCAGGGATAGATTAATAAAGACTGTTACAACAAGGTTGGCTGTGTTAGGAAAACTTCCTATCAGTTGGAGCAGTCCAACAGTGGAACCAATTACTGAGGAAAGTAGTGTCTTCCTTTTCCCTGGATATGTTCAAACACAAACTGGATAGGGATATTTAATTTGAACTTCTGCACTGCAAAGGGTATTGTGAGAATTGTTGTAGACTCCCATATTGCCAGAATATATGGTTGCATATTTTTACTACTACTGCTACTGCTACTATTACTACTACTACATATGCCGCTCATCTCAGTTGCATGCTTGCTATTTTATAATGAAAAAAATTAAAAGCAACACATTATGACCCATTTACAATTTTAATGTCTCCAGGATAGCCCTTCCCGCTATACTAATTTAGGGCTATTTCTGTTAAAAAGAGAGAGCATGAGTCAGTTTTGAACTATAGCTGTCCTATTTTTCTAGATCCAAGAAGAAAAGAAGTCTCCCACAAAGGAAACTAATTTAATACCAATTCCAGCCATTTCCCGAACATCTTGCCCACCAAACAAGTCATATATCATCACAGGAGGCCTTGGAGGATTTGGGCTCGAACTGGCTCAGTGGTTGGTTGAAAGAGGGGCAAAAATACTGGTGCTGACATCTCGTTCAGGCATCCGGACAGGTACGTTGAGCAAATAATAGGGAAGACTGAGTTCCCTGATTCCAGATTAGAAATGCACATTTTAGTTTGGTCTTGGCAAAGGCTACATTTGAGTTGAGACAGCAAAGAGTGCTTCGAGAAAGCTTAAGATGGAATTATGAGGTAATTGTGAGATAAACGTTTCATACTGCTAAAAGAAATTGTGAAGTTGTGAATGCTCCAACACTAGAAGCTTTTAAGAAGATGTTGGATAATCATTTGTCTAAAGAGGTGTAGGTTTTCCTGCCTGGGCAGGGGTTGGACTAGATGACCTCCAAGGTCCCTTCCAACTCTTATTCTATTCTATTCAATGTGGCAAGAAAAGTCGTAAAATGGGGCAAAGCTCACTCGACAACGTTCTCACTTAGCAACATAAATTTTGGACTCAAATTGTGGTCGTAAGTTGAGGACTTCCTATATTAGCTTCCTTAGCTCATTGAGCTGATCAAATTCACTCTAGCCTTATTTCCAGAATTTTTGTAAGAAGTTGCACGCCTGTTTTTGGTATGGTTCCATGAACCAACCGAAGTTCCATCTGTTGAGTAATGGACCTTCTTCTGCTCTCCAGGGCCTGGAGAATATATCCATATCTGAGCAGCAGAAGCTATTTCAGAACTTTGCTTTTGCGTTTGGCTTACTTTAAATATTTTATGTGAAATCACTTATCTCTGCAATCGTACCAAGCATACTTTGTTATCTTTCATTTTTCATCTGTCGGTTTGTAGTTAAACAGCACTTATTCTCTTCGGACTTTCACGTGCTTGTAAAAATCGCTTTATGGAACTGATAATGGGAGAATATACTTTAAATCAGAGTTTCCCAAACTATGCCGGCTGGAGAATTCTGGGAGTTGCAGTCCACAAGTCTTAAAGCTGCCAAGTTTGGGAACCTCTGATTTAAATTGTAGTTTAAAATCTAGATAAATATGAATAAATAAATTCATAAATATGAATAAGTTGTCAAGCACCTGAATTTTTACTGACCACGTGGATGCTGCAATGGTCATAAGTGTGACAAAAGAGGTCGTAAGCCCCTTTTTTCAGTGCCATTGTAACTTTGTTCAGTCACTAAATGAACTGTTATAAGTAGAGGACTAATTGTACCAGTAGTCCTCAACTAAGCCAACAAGCCACTGCACCTCCCATGTGTTCTGACTTTGTTTGGCAGAAAAACACTTCCAGACTGAGAGAAATAAATGAAAGGGCCAGCATGTTGGTGCAACAGAGGAGGGAATTTGCACAGTTGGAACAATATTGATTAGAAAAATAAGCCATCTAAATCTAAAACAAGACCTTGAATTGGACCAGAAGCAAGCTGGCATCCAATGCAGAGCAGAGTTGCAATATGTTGTTGTTAGTTGCAAAGTCAGGTCCCTCTGACCCATCATGACTCCATGGACAACGTTTCTCCAGGCCTCCCTCTCCTCCACCATCCTCTGGAGTCCACCTAAGCTCACACCTATTGCTTCAATGACTCTATCCATCCATCTCATTTTCTGTCGTGTTTTCCAGCCTTATTGATGATTGAGACTGATACCATCGTACAGTATTTACTGTTGCATCAGCTGTTGAGTTTTTATCTAATCAGTTCGTGGAGTGCTTTATTATGGCTCTGTGGGATTTCAATATTTTGTAAGGCATAGGAGTGCACGTAAACTTTATATTGTACTGCTGGTGGGTTTTTAATTTTATTTTTCCAAATGCCTACCGTCTAATAATGAATTTGCATATTTGAACCGGGATTGAATTTTGAAACGTGTCGAAGGAACCAACTGCTTTATGCAGCAACTCTCACCAAACTTTATATTGCAAATGTTTAGAGTCAAGTCTCAGTATTAATGACACAAATATTACTGCTACACCATTAAAAGATATATTTGCAAAGTATCAGAGCACCCCCTGCAAAGGAATTTTAAGAGCTATACCTCTGTCTTGTAAGATGCTAGAAAATTCTAATGGAGGGGGATACCCACCTCCTTTCATTTTTTGGAATCTCTCATAACTAATTAAATTAGGATTTATTTATTTATTTTTTAAAAAAATGGTTTGCAGTATTAATAGCCTTCTAAGGCCGCTTCTGCGGCTCTCCCCCATACCACAACATCAGAAAGAAAAATAAGAATTGGAGTGATTTATCTCCCAAGTGCCACTGGGTATAGTGCAAGGTTTGCAAATTGCCTGTGAGACCCACACTTCCTTGAGAGACAATGACTGGACTCCCCCCCCCCCGCTGTATCAAAGCAGGATAATAAGGGCCGCGACATGAAAGAGCCAAGGTTTATTTCTCCCTCTTTCAAACCCTGCCAGCCCCCTTGTCTCTCTTGGACAGTGGACAACTGAAAAGTCATTAAGGTAACCAGCCACTCCACTTCTTTAAAGCGTGAAATGACCTTGAAATTCATGGTGCCAGCCATTCGATACCGGCTTGGCCCTCCTCCCCTTCCAAGAGGGAGACAAAATCCCTGTTCCTTTGGCCTCAAGTACAGCTCTTCTTTGTGAAGAGGTCAAACAGGAGGCTGTTCTGTCTCAATGAAAGAGGCACAGAGATTCCTTTCTGTTATTGCTTATGGAGGAGAGAGAGAGAGAGAGAGAAAGGAAGACATTGGCAACTTGGCTTTTCATCAGCTCCTAATCTCCTCTACAACAGAAGCCGCAACAGAGGGCTGGTTTCAAGAGAAAACTTTTGCTGAAGATAGTTTCTGGTGCCGGTCTCAGTTTTTCTTTTCCTTAAAACAAATGGACATATGCAAGCAAGGACAAAGAGTTCTGGGGTAGCTAATAATGAAAGCAGTGCAATTGGGCAAAACTCTATCCCCAAATACTCTTATTTAAATAAATAAGTAACAGAGTTGGAAGGGACCTTGGAGGTCTTCTAGTCCAACCCCCTGCCCAGGCAGGAAGCCCTGCACACTCCAGACAAATGGTTATCCAACATCTTTAAAACTTTCAGTGTTGGAGCATTCACAGCTTCTGGAGGCAAGTTGTTCCACTGATTAATTGTTCTAACTGTCAGGAAATTCCTCCTTGGTTCTAAGTTGCTTTTCTCCTTGATTAGTTTCCACCCGTTGCTTCTTGTTCTGCCCTCCGGTGCTTTGAATCCCACCACTGCCTCTGTCTCCAGAACCCGGAAGAGTCCTTGACATCACCAAAGAGGAAATAGCTCATTAAAATACAAGATTTGATAGTGATTATCTGCATTTTAAAAAAATCTTACTCTTTTTTTTTGTCGTGCAGAGTGGCCTCTACCAGCGCAAGAAAACAAATTGAGCTTTTTCCAAGCTGATGCAGTCTCCAACTGATGCAGTCTCCTCTTGTTAGCATCTTATTCTGAACTTTAAGAGTCTTATCATGGCTTTCTCTCTGTCGAGATCACGTGTTTAAATTTTTATTCTCCCCCCCTCCCCCCATCATATTGTCATTCCAAGGTTCTGCCTGATGCATTAGTAATGCAAAATCTGTTGCTAACCCCGATTAAATAAATAAATACAAATGGGCTGAGCATGATGTGCAGCCCTAGAGTTTAAATCACCTAAAAATGATAACAGGGTTGTGATTAGAGGAAATAAAACGGGAGCTTGTTGTTACTGCTCCGATACAAATACTTTTTCTGATTAAAAATAAGCTGTGGCGTGTAAAAGAAGGGGAAGCAGGAGGAAGTAGAAGTCTGTAAAATTAGCATCTAGCCATGCCTGGACTGCAGTCCTAATTAAAACATCCCCCCCCCAATTCAGCAGAAAAGATGCTGCAAGGAGTGGATTCATCCTTAAGGGGGGGGGGCTGCATTTCCATACCAGACCAGGTGCTGGCGCCTGGGCTCTGCTTCTTCCTTCCTCCTTCATATGCCAGCTGGCTGGGTGGTCATGTGGGAAGCCCTTAATCCTTGGAATCCAGCCTCACCCAGATTTCCTGTAGCTATTCTATAATCAGGAAGAGGCGGCCAGATGGATTTGCTCAATCGGGGGCAGCCCGAGGCATCTTTTTGTCCCTTTGAAGCCACAATTGACCTCTCTGTTTCCAGTCCCTAGTCCCCTTACCTTCCTCTCTCGTCCTTTGGCATACTGCTAATTAGGTCTGTACAATAATTTATGCAGAGCAGGGTAGGAAAGGAGCCCTTTAAAGGCTACCCCCTCTCTCCCATTAGCAGTTTTACTCCAGCTTTCATACTGGAATACAGAAGGAAGAGAAAACATCCCAGTCCCTTAACTTCAAATGGACAGTGGGCGGATTTTTATGGAAATAGTTCAGAAGCAGGCTGGATCACATAGGGATACCCAAATAAATGCAGATTCCTATCTTTCTTTTAAATCAGCCTTTGGTTAAGCAGCATGAAGACAATGTTTACCTTTGGAAGCAAAACTGCAGCAGCCTTGGCTCTCCAGAAGCTGTTGAAGGACAATTTCTTGGATGCCTGGAACCGGCTTTTCTGGCTCCGCTCTCTTGCTATTGTATCCTATTTACCTGAAAAAAATGATTTTTTTTCTCAAATAACTGAAACTATAATCCATTGCTTAAGATTCCCAGAAAACTGGCTGGGTTGAACTAAAAAAAAAAAAAAAGGCGAAACTCTTTGTAGTTTTCAGTGTCACATGGGATGTAAGGCAAGCAGAGTCACTGGACCATTTTAGCACAAATGGAGGGTTTAACATATTGTGGGAAGTGGGTGGATAGTAAGGGAGTCTGAAAACCTCTCAATCTAGAAAAATCTGTATTATAAACAAACCAATACTGTTTTGTTGCTATGTTGCTTTTAAATGTTTTTAAAACCTGCAAACCCCCCCCCCCGAATTGTTACAATGAGATAAGTGGGTATATAAATTGTACACATAAATATGAGCAGTCCTTGACGTATTGAGCCAAAAATTTATCTTGCTGATTGAGAGATTTGTTGTGAGTTTTGCCCCATTTTACAATTTTTATTGCCACATTTGTTAAGTGAATCATTGCAATTGATTGATTGTTGGCAATGTTGGTGGATTCTTAGATAAAGTTAAAGGTTCCCCTAGCACAAAAGTGCTAGTCGTTCCCGACTCTAGGGGGCAGTGCTCATCTCTGTTTCAAAGCTGAAGAGCCAGCGCTGTCCAAAGACATCTCCGTGGTCATGTGGCTGGCATGACTCAATGCCAAATGAGCATGGAATGTTGCTACCTTCCCACCAAAAATGGTCCATATTTTTCTACTTGCATTTTTTACGTGCTTTCAAACTCTTAGGCTGGCAGAAGCTGGGACAAGTAACGGGAGCTCACCCCGTTATGTGGCATCAGGGATTCGAACCGCTGAACTGCCCAACCTTTCAATCGACAAGCTCAGTGTCTAAGCCTCTGAGCCACTGTGCCCTATTATTACAAGTTTCTTAGAAATTTGTAAAAAAAAATATTCTACAAGAAAAAAAAAATAACCCTTAAACCAAACATCAAACAGTAGGATTCCTAAAGAGCAGAGATGCGGCTACTTATAATACAGAGGTTTTTCTACTCATTTGCCATTATACCTTTAAAACTTTAGCACAGGGGTTTATTGTATAGGGCCCACTGTGTTATCTAGCCTAGGGAAATTTAAGATATATGGACTTCAACCAGAGAGTGGCAAAGTGATTCTTGGTACACCCCTTAACTCAATGAGCTGTTCTAAAGAAATATTTTCGATCCCAGCACAAAGGGAGAGGATTGATATCAGATGCCTCATGACACAAATAACATCCGTCAGTAGACATCAATTAGATGTTAGAATGTCTTTTCTTACCCTTAAAATACATTGCATTCTCTCCTTTCCCATCATAATTCAAAGGGCTGTTGTTGTGGGGAAAAGAGGAGGAAGGAGATTTAGGTATATTTGCTGCCTTTCTTCATTTATAAGAGTAATAAAGTTGGCATAAAAATCTAATATATCAAACAACATTAGCAGCACTCAAGGACTCCAGAATACCATCCTAAAGTCTGAATGAAGGGATAGCTTTTGTGCATTGAAGGAAAGGGCTTTTGCTGAAAAGAAAACCATGGTTTTCACCTTTCATGGAGGAAAAGAAATGACTTCATATGTGTGATGTCCTCATCCACATTAAATACGATGTGGCCCCTGAGATCTGAAAGGTTGGTGACCCCTGTTCTAGTTCAATTCTCATATTCAAGGAGGAGATGCAGCTATACCATTTCAGACAAATGGTTGTCCCATCTCTTCCTGAAAACCTCCAGTGTTACAGCACCCACAATTGTTGTTGGCAAGCCATTCCACTGATTAATTGTTCTGCCAGGATTTTTTTATTTAGTTCCAGATTGCATCTCTCTTGAATGATCTTCCACTTGTTACTTCTTTCTTCAGGTGCTTTGGAGCATGGATTGTCCTCCTCTTCTTTGTGGCAGCCTCTCAAATATTGGGAGACTGGTTATCGTGTTGCCCCTAGTCCTTCTCTTTGTTAGGCGTACCTAGTTTCCTCAACCATTCGTCATAAAATTTAGCTTCCAGACTCCTATTCATCGTTGTTTTCCTCAACTTTTTTTACATTGTGGTGACCAGAACTGGACACAGTATTCCAACCAGTATTTAGCGGTACTAATACTTCTTCAGATCTTGTGAGCAGCCTAGGCCTGCATTGGCATTTTTGGCAGCTGCAACAGGTAGCAAGTCATCCTTGTAGGCCGGTTAACACAGCTACAGGGTTAGTGGTCAGCTGGGATGGGCTCCCAGGTGTAATATTAAGATGAGCCTGTGGGTTTCACCCCAGTGCCTTGAATCCAGCTGAGTTGCAAATTGGCCACCACCAAGATGGTTATAAATCGCTTTCGAGGCATGCCTGAAGGGATTGTCCTCCCTCCCTCCGAGTAAAAGGCATTAGAGACGCTTTGACAGTTTATAACGGCTGTTTTTTATTGTTTCGTGTAGGTTGGCGAGGTGTCTTCACACTATGGATTGGGGGGGGGGTCTCAAAGGGTCGCGAACCTTCTTCAAGATGGCGGACGACTCCCGCCTTTCCCCTCCCCCACCCCAGTCGAAGCAGTCCTCTTTGTCTGCTGCGGCAAAGCGGCGCCGCATTGCTGGCAAGGGCGGGAAAGTAGGTCGTTGGTGCCACGCCCACTTTTCTCCTGGCGACGATCTACTGCAGCTGTTGAGGGAGATGATGATAACCAATCAGCTTGCGAGAGGCGGCTTGCTGCCCTTACCAACCGATCGTATTAGTCTTCGTTCACCCAATCACGTCTTTCTTTTTGTGACTCATGGGGCCACGTGACAGCGAACAAACGAGGGGGCTTTTTTCTCGCAGTGATTTTCACTACCCCACCCCTCTTTTTTTTCGTCATGCATATTTAATGCAAAGCTAACCAATGGGAAACGTTCTTTCTCATTACCTCATGCCTGCGGAATGTGCGAAGTGACGAGTTGGGCCCGTTTTACACAGTGAGTTTATCTGCATATTCATGAAGTAGGCGGTCCTCATAGAAGGTATATAAGGAGAAACGCGCGCAAAGTGCCCCGTAGTTCGCGCTGGGACTCCGAGGGCTACGCTTTGGGTTTTGCCGTCGCTAAACTACATTGGTAAGGGGGTCGCGCGTGGTGGTCGTAAAGGAAAAGCGCATGAGAAAAACGATGTAAATAGACGCAAAACGAAGAGGGAGTTGGGAAATAATTTTTAATTAATATAATTTGGGCAAGTAGTGGATATGGTAAAATATAGATACGATTATTATTTGAGTGCGAGAATTTTTGTTTTTAGCTGGTAGTGAGTTGGATGTTGATCTGCGGGAAAGACAAAATGGTTTCCAACCGGCTTTTCGGGCAAACCTCAAAATGGCGTCTGAAAGAATTGATTGATAAGGGAAGCGCATGCGCGGAGCAGCGTACCGGGAAAAGATTTTATCTGCGCATGCGCTTCAGTTACCGCGCGCCCTCTGGTGGAGTAACTGCTGCCTGCCGCGCATGCGCTGAAAGGTACCGTTATTTTTGAGGGTAGACTGATGGGCTATATAAATATAATTAAATACGAAAACAGACTATGACTAAATATTAACGCTTATTACAGCTTTTACGTGGAATATTTCAATATATTAACATTTGCATGTGTATCCTGTATCGATCGTCAATTTTATTTATAGTCAAATAGCTTCATTTTCCCAAATTATTATGTTCTTTTTGGTACGGTAGTGCATTGCGCTTCTTAATAAATTTATATTCCGAGTACTTAAAGTAAACTTAAAAGGTGCTCATAGCTGCAGAACTAACAAGTCAAAACGAAAACAAAGCTGAGGAATTAAAAATACATGATGTTGTAGCTTGATTCTCGTTTTTCACAAAACATTTTCAGTATTTGCTTACCCAAGTTTTAAATACAAACTTGCTGAAGTTAGTAGGAATTATGTCATTTTTATAGGAATGACCAAAATTGTACTTCGAATCTTTGATCTAACCTAAAATTTACTGGGCTTGGGTTTCAAAACAATGTGATTTTGGTATGTCCCTCCCGTGGTGAATATTAAAATGGACTTTGATTTCTTTTGCAGAAAAAAATGGCATCTGATGAGGGAAAATTATTTGTTGGTGGACTCAGTTTTGACACCAATGAACAATCACTCGAGCAAGTGTTTTCTAAATATGGACAGATATCTGAAGGTAAAAAAAAAGCCCTAATGTCCTCTTATTTATACTGCTGGAAGAAGATGGTTTCTCTTTTGAAAATAAAAGAGTTTAGCCATGCAGAAATTTTGTTCTTATGGTAGCATTTGTCACATGGAAATTTGATGAAAATAATTACACATTTTTATCTTCCCTATAGTTGTCGTTGTAAAAGACAGAGAAACACAGAGATCCAGAGGTTTTGGCTTTGTAACTTTTGAGAACATTGATGATGCAAAAGATGCAATGATGGCTATGAATGGGAAGGTGAGGAATTCTTGCTCACTTTTTAGCAAGCAAGGGAGATAACATGCTGCATGTTGAATAGATCCATAGACTTTGTCATTGGTTAATGTTTCATATTTGCTATTGATTAAAATCCCTTTATAAAATTACCACATAGTTAATTTCTGTAAACGGCAAGATTGATTTATAATAATTGTTTTGATACCAAAACTGGTGTTAGTAAAAACTAATATAAGTCTGCATAAAAGGAGCTTGTGAACCACCCTGTTGATTTGAAGTTTCATTGTTTTTTAGTCTGTTGATGGCCGCCAGATCAGAGTTGATCAAGCAGGCAAGTCCTCTGAAAACCGGTCTCGTGGATATAGAGGGGGATCAGCTGGAGGCAGAGGCTTTTTCCGTGGAGGCAGAGGTAGAGGCCGTGGATTTTCAAGAGGTGAGGTTCTGTTTCCCAGTATTTTGTAGTATCTGGTTTAGAGTTGGTTGAATTTATTTCAATGTTTGCATTGTTCTCTCTCCCAGGTTCTGGAGACAGAGGTTATGGGGGCAGCAGATTTGAATCTAGAAGTGGTGGATACAGTGGATCCAGAGACTATTACGGAAGCAGGTATGTACCTGACAAGTGAGATGCAATGTAATCTGAAAGTCTTGTGTG
This sequence comes from Calamaria suluensis, assembly GCA_032468135.1. Classification (NCBI taxonomy): domain Eukaryota; kingdom Metazoa; phylum Chordata; class Lepidosauria; order Squamata; family Calamariidae; genus Calamaria; species Calamaria suluensis. The sequence goes on from JANHFP010006577.1 coordinate 19,365, forward strand.
CTATGTACTGATATGCTTAGTGAACATGTTGCCTTCTTTCTACCTTCCTTAGCAGAAGTCAAGGAAGCTATGGAGACAGGCCTTCTGGAGGGTCCTATAGAGACAGTTATGACAGTTACGGTAAGTCTTAAATCATGAGGGAAGGCGGATGTGCTGACATGGGAATGTATGGAGCCACTCCTGATCTTGCAGTGACAATCTTGGAAATACTTTAAGGTTTGCTTGGAGCTTTTGCTAACAGCCTTTCTCTACCCATGAGAGGCACCGCTCCTTTGGCAGGCCCTAAGCACTTGTGCCACCGAAAAGCTAAAATCCTCATTTAATGCATGTGTAGCTCTAGTTGGATTCAAAGGCAAAGCATCCATAACTAGCTTTCTGAAGCTGAAAAGAACACCCAGAATCCTCAAGGCCAGAAGGAAAAAGAATACAAAATGGGTGGGACGAGATAGCAAGCTAGTGTTTGAAGTGCTTGGCAAACAAGTAGGGGAGGAAAAATTGCTGGAACTTGTCTGTGCTTCAGTGCCTTTACAACTCTGCCTGCTTCTTGTCCTCAGCTACACACAACGAATAAAAAACCTTCCTGGCTCAAGATCGTCCTTCCATTGGCTGTATTTATAAAGATTTTTGGAGCTTCGCTGAAATCGTTCTTGTGTAGTCATCTCCTTTGTATTCTCACTTTTGTAGTAAACTCGCAATTCTGATCTTGTCAATAACACAGCCTTGACAGCTTCTAATATTGTAATGGTCTGTTCAGACTCAAAGAAAGCGTTTTTTCTCGAGTGTTTTAATTTTTTAAAGCACTTAAGATTTTAGTTCATTTGTGAGCAAAGGCGTGTATGTGTTTTAGTTTTTGTGTGTGTGTTTTTTTTAAAAACAAAACCCGGAAGGTTTGGGGCCCCATATCTGTTTTTCTTTTGAGCAAGAAAGGACCTTAATTGTTCAGTAGAAGCTGAGCAAGCTGTGAACTCTCTTTTTTTGTTTAGTGCATCGTTTTTTTTGTTAAAAATTTTAATCAACCTTTAGTGTAGCAAGGTACTGTAGCCTGGGTATAAAATTTAAAAGGCAACCCACCTTGATATATCTAAAGAAATAATTTGCTTGTATGTTCAGCCTGCATTAAGAGACTTTTAATTTGTATGCCATAAAATTTAACCCAGAGAGACTGCAGATTTTACTACCCAAAGGGTTCATTGGAAAAATGTTTGTTTCTATTGTCCTTTTTTTACTGAAAGAAAGTATGCCTAATTCAATTGTTGTAACTTTGAAGTGGTGAAAAAGGATTTCTTGTACAGTTTTCTTTGGCTTCACGAAGCCTATTAAAAGTCCATCTGAAAAAAAAAATCTGCTCTTGAAATGTTACATCTTGCTGCACGACACAAGTCTGGATGAACGTTGAAACTGTACAGTTAGATAGGAACGTAGTAAGTGGAAGGCTATAACGGAGAAAATCAGGCCCCACATTTCTTGTGAACAAAAATGTAAACAATTGCTAATGCTGTATGTACTTTATTAGTCCTAATGACATCATCAATCTGGCAGTTTGAGGATGATTGAAACAAAAGTACTGGAAGGACCTCACAAATTTTGCCCTTAAAACAGTCACTTAGCTTTGGCTGGAATTGTTCCAACCTTTGAAAGAAATTAGATTTCATTCATTGCTATTTTAATATGCTGTTAGCATATTAAATAAGACTGTTAGTTCCATACTAATAAAAACAAAGTAGCTTATTAACAGAAAACCAGCCAAACATCTAGCTAGCCCATAATGGAGTCTCTTGTTAACTGGGTCAGCTGCCACTAGTCAGTGTTCCAAGGCCAATAATTGTGACCTAATTTAGCTAGCTTTGTCGTTGCCTTTTAAGTTCTAAGAATTTTCTGCTAGCATATGGAAAACTGCAGTGCCTTGGCGAAAAAGAAGTGTTGTGCCTCCAACAGAGAGAGAACCTCTGAGACGAAAGCTGCTCTCTTGGCTAGTTCATATGTGGGGATAGTCCTGTAATTCGAGGTAACTCTTTTCCTCATGTCCGCATCCTTCCTCCTGTTGAGAGCTCATATATATATATATATAATTTATTTTTGGAAAGCCTGTTAACCTATGTGAATCACATTTTTTTCTGCCAACCTTGTTCAGCTAAAGCATTTTTTAAAATTCTTCCTTACCATGAGTCTTTGGCTTTTATGGCATAACTTTGCTGTGGGTCAGAAGGGGGCATACGTGCAGCCATCTCTTTGCCAGTAGGGTTAGATGAAAGATGGGGAGCTGATTTCTGCTCATCTCTGGAGAGTCTTAAGATTAAGTCACGTAACCTTAATGTTCTTTGCCATCTTGTTTGCATTTTAACTTTTTCCCCATAGCCCACACTGTTCTTAAGCAGCCATTATCTATCAACCGTGACTAACTGCTTTTTGAGGGATCAGGTGCCATTGGCCGGTCCGAGGGAAGCGTCTTGGAACAGTTGGCCCAAGCTGGGTTCTTGCGTTTACCTTTGTGGAAACCCTTTGTAGGAAACGCTGCTTGTCTTGTTGAAGGGTGGGGCAGGGTAGAAACTGTAGCATTTGCTTGGTGGATGCAATTTTTGTAACACAAGTTTGTCTTGGCAGGTTGATGGAAGAAGTGGACACTAGAGCTGGAAATGGATGTTTCAACGCTGAGGACCAAAGTCTTTTAACGGAAACCATCAGCTTTGCACACAGGTATTGGCATTGTGCAAGGTTTATCTGGCTCCTTGGTTGCTATGGCAGAAAAACTACGGAAGTGGCTGCTGTTAGCTACCTTTAAAGGAAAAGCCCTCTTAATTTCAATTCCAAAGCAAAATTCATTGAATCTTTAACAATGTGGAATCCGATTCTAATACTTTTTTGCTCAATCTTTCAGCTGCATGCCTCTTGGAAGAGGATGGAAAAGGATCATGGCAATTCTGAAGGAAAACAGGATTGTGAATTAGAATGCTGTGAATTGATCCAAGAGGACATGTACAGAACTTAATAAAACAATAGGGCTAAAAACTTGGTGGTGTGAATGTTTTATAATTGTGAGGATAATAATACGTAAGGAAATCCAGTCCTGTGCAGACCTGTCAAACTGGTGGCCCAGAGCCCAGATACAGCCCAAGCCCTCCCCAGTTCTACAAAGACAAACATCACAAATAAGTTGGGCTTAATATCCCTGCCTTTTCACATGAAAGCCAGCTGGGTAACTCCCTCAGCCCAATCCACATCTCCAACTCCTGGTGGCTGTGAGAGAACTAGGAACATGTTTGCCATTTTGAATTATTTCTAAAGGTGGGGTTTTTAATTATATATTTGATACTAAGTAGAAATTGAATATAGGTTTCCTATCCATTGCTTTGGAGAGAGCAAATGAGTCTCACAAGTACCCTCTGATTAGAATTTACAACTGTCTCCCAAAGGAGACATGGGAAAATGCAGTTGGCCAGTTTAACATCAGCTAATGTGTTGAAAAATGTACATATTAATACAGAATTGTGAAAGTATTTGGTTTAGTTTATATTTAGTACGTTAAATGGAAGTTTTCATTGTTTATTTTCTGCAGAATAGTTAAGCATTCAATTTACAGAGCTTTAGCTTTTTTTAAAAAAAAATCCATGTTCAAGTCACTCCCACGTTTAAGATCACAGAAAGCTTTCGAAAGCCACAATGAGACAGTACAGCTCAAAGGCTTTGGAGTGGGCTTTGAAGGTATAGAATTCAGTTCCCCCTTCCCTAAACAGGTTGAGAAACAATTTTGGCAACATGAAACCAGCTATATACTTCTTTGTTTTAAACAAAGTTGGCTCAATCTAAATGGGACTTGAAGAAAACAGGTGGAGAAGCAGTCCATGAAGATCCTAGCTTGTCCCTGTGAGATTAGCTACAGAGCTAAGTGTCCCAACAGTTGGGTGCTATTTATGGAGCTTCTGAGGATAGGTTATAGGAAATATGGTGGACTACTTGGAGGGGGGGGAACCCCCCTCCATTTGCCAGCAGTACAAACAATGGTTTTCATGGAGTCAAGCTTTGTGGCTAACTACCTTGCATGGTTTTGCAAAAACTAATTCCATGATGCTGTTTGTCTCATTGGTGCTTAAAGAATTATGTAAATAGATTTGGAATTGCAGCTTGATAACGTACATATTTCACTGATAGGAGCAAGGTGTTCAGAGGCCCTCAACCTCCTGTGTAATAAGGTGATTTGTCCTGACACTAGCCTTGGATGTGCAGTTTCTAAATGTTAAAATAATCTGAAAAATTGCTGGTACCTTTATGACTCAGAAAGGTAATCCCTGGATGGAGCTTCTATTTTCTTGAAATTAAGAACATGAAATCCCCTGCATAATTCTTAGAATTAAGAATTCTTACTTCTGCAGAATCATCTTTACATAAACATCTCTAGGACAGATGTTGGGAGGATTATTGGGGCTGGTAAAAGGGGTTTGGAGCTTAGAAATGCTGAATCTACCATAAACATGCATTACCCTATATTTTTTAGCCTGATGATGATTTAGCCCACCTAAATCCTATAAAAACTTTTCTGCAAGTTTCTTAGTTCCTTGAAAAGCGAGCTTTTTTGTGTTGCCCATCCATGGAAGGTTTTCTCATTTTGTACATGTGTCCAGAGATGACTGACCAATAATTGGCATCCAAGGGGATGAAGCCATTAAAGTGGGGTTTAGTAGCTTCTCCCATTGTAACTTGGTTCTTGGATGCCATTACCCTGCATGGTTCCTTCCGTCAGTGCTGTGGGTTCCTCCAAAAGATAGTTGTGTCTCATTTTAGTCAAGAGGCACATTAAGGTGACATATTTTCACCAAGTAACACCTTGCAGGTGTACATGGTTACAAAAACATGAGACCAATGTCTCTCCCCTTTTCTGGATAGGTGGGGTGGACTCTTGCCCAAATGCCTCCTATTTTACAAATTCTAATTTTCCAATAGCGCTTTGGAGTCCAGAATCTGTTGCTCAAGCTTGGTTACTAAGATACAGCTCTCAGCTCCCAGAATTCCCCAGTCAGCATGGCTTCTAGGAATTTTTAGGCCATGCCCTATTAAAAGCTGCCAAGTTTGAGAGTCACTGCTGTGGGTTGACGTTTATTTAAGCTAAAGGAATCTTGATACAGAACAAAGCAGGCAAGTACTAAGGGGGAAGGAGGATCCAAGGACCTTTTGCAAACCATGGTGACCTTGCTGGGCAAAATCTTTATTTTTCGTATCTTCATAAGAGCCAAGACTCCCGATTAGGATAGGCTGCACGTGAGTAGCAGAAATGGATTAATCCACTGGATCTCCCCACCTCTTGCAAGCTACATCTAAGAATTCACTTACGTTTTATCATTTTCTTCCTTTTTTATTAGACCAAGCAAAGGCTAAGATACAGGAAAATCCAATTATGACTTAACGTGTCTGTCCGTCATGGTCATGAACTGAGTCACCCACGTGACTGACTCAATTTTCTAAATGTTTTTCTGGCCATTAAGCAAACGGCTGGTGATTTAAGCGAAGCGGTGATCTGCTGTGGGTGTGCTTTTGTCAAGAGACAGGTTTACTGCCAGGTTTTGGCAAAACCACACCCACAGCAAACCATCACTTTGAAAATGTCTACGTTTTCGGCTGAAAACGTCATAAAACGTGGGATACTGCAAATGGTCATACATGTGTCCCAGTTCTAAGCACCGGAAGTAGTGTATGTGACCATGGGAGGCGGCCACCGTCAGAACTTCAATTCTGGGGCCAATTAGTACCGGTATTCCTGGGATGGTCTGTTGCAACTTCAAATGGTTGCTAAGTGGCTGGCCGTAAATAGAGGACTAATCAGAATACAGCTAGCCCTGGACTTAACGATAGTTGGTTTAGTGACTATTAGAAGTTACAACAGCACTGAAAATAACTTACGACTGTTTTTCACACTTAACAACCATCGCTGCATCCCCATGATCACGTGATCAAAATTCAAGCTCCAAGCAAACATTTAAAATTCAGACGCTTTGGCAATTGGTTCCTATTTATGACGGTTGCAGTGTCCTGGCGTCACGTTGACCCCCTTTTGGGACGGTCTGACAAGTGAAGTTATTGGGGAAGCCAGAGTGACTTTTTTTAAAAAAAAAAATAGTCTTTATTGGTTTTTATAACAAAGAATAAGAAGACAAACCCAAACAAATTAACATACAAATCAGAAAAAAAAACCCTCAATAAAACAAATACAAAACATGTTTTATGTTTTGTAATAATGAATCTTACAGATTCAAAAATGAATAATCAATTGTTAAAATCCATTAAAATGGGTGCACAAACACCCCCTTCTTTGTTGTTATAATTTGCAACTTTTCTTTCTGTATTTCTTTTATTCTGATGTTTATTCTAATTCCATAGTCCCTCAATCCCATCTCAGTTAACTTTATCCTAATTCCCCATACATTTCTTATATTTTACACTTGGCCTCTACCCAACTATACCACTTGTGCCAACTCTTAAAATATAATGAATCCTCCTTTTCTCTGATTTGCATTGTAAGTTTATCTGCCTCTGCACACTCATATATCTTTTGTATGATTTCTATGTTTGTGGGTGTTTCTGTGTTTTTCCAGTTTCTTGCAACCGATATCCTGATAGCTGTCAGTATGTGTATAATTAAATACTCATTTTCTTTATTTATTTTAGTTTTGTCTAAACTAAAAGACAAAACACTTATGACTGTCACAGTATCTTCTTAGTTATGTGATCGAAATTTGGGACCTTAGCAACGGGCCTCAATTGTGGTGGTGAGTCGAGGACTACCTATATTCTGAGCTGCTTGTTTAGAGCTTGGCTGAATACAGTTAAAGTTGTATCTGCATTTATGAAAAATACCCTACTTGAATAAACAACACAAGAATAGATGATAGGATTTTCATTTCTCCCTCTCTGCCATCTGCCCAAATATGCCGAAGGTACCCCAAACTTCTGGAGAATATTTTTGGTGCTTGGAGGAAGAAAGGTCCTGTGTGAAAATGCTCTCTTTCTGTTCTGCTGAGAAAAGTAGCTCCATTAGTGGAAGATCTTAATTGGATTCCACTTAGAACACTGTATGTAAGATGAATGAATACTAGATAATAATGATTATATATCCTACAGATGTCAGCTCATTTTATAGGGCTGTAAATATATATACCATATGTTGCAATTTGTACTGACAGCTTATTTGGAAGCAGAGCAATATACATCCTGATACGTGCTTAGGATCACAGGCTGAAAAGCAAACTACAATTTAACATCTGCAACAATGGCCAGACACCTTCTTTTAATGTCAAAAAAGCAAAACTGCTTGGAGACAGAGTGTTTAGAGGGAAATAAAGGGAAAGTACAGAGGAAGGGTGAAGAATGATGTCACCCACCATTGAACTGCTCCAAATGCTTCTCTTTGTGAGTTTTCAATTCCAACACAACCAAAGCATCCCCCAGAATTCTCAGAGTCTTTGTCTCCTCAAATGTTCAGCCGTAATCGTACCGAGCTGGAGAAATCTGGGATTTGAAGTCCACCCAACTGGTGGACAGCTTATTTAGGGAGCTCTGTGGTTGGCTGCAGACACATGTTAAATGGCTCCCTCTGTCCCCAACTGTACCATCCATCTCAGTTACCATTTCCCAAAGAACTTTAATTTTGTAAACCAAATGGACCATTGCCTCACCAAGAGTAACACAGCCACAGTTGAGCAGTTGTAAAGAATATTCAGAGGTTATTGTCAATTACCTTTCCTAGATTTCTAGATTTTGAAAGAGCATATGATTACCGTATTTTTCAGAATATAAGACAAAATCCCCCCCCCCAAAAGAGGGTGAAAATTTGGGTGCACTGAATGTAGCCCCACCCACTTACCAGCCTCTACCCTTTGGCATCTGCCTCCCAGCAATTTGCCTTCTTGCAGCAAAAAACAGCCCATTTCAGTTTCATCATCAGCACAGCCTGATCAGCACAAGCAGCTGATTGTCAGCCTCCTGACCATCAGCTGTTTCAGGCCACAGTGATTGCCTATTGCTGCCTCCCAGCACCCCATTTTCAGCTTCAGTTGTTTGCTGCAAGAAGGCAAATTGCTGGGAGGCAGAAGCAGATTTTTTTTTCTTGTGCTAATCAGGCTGTGCTGAAAATTAAAATGAAACTGAAACAGGCTTTTGGCTGCTTGCTACAAGGAGGCAAATTGCTGGGAGGCAGAGGCAGATTTTTTTTTTCTTGCTTTCTTTCCAAAAAAATGTGTAGATGTGTTTTATAGTCCAGAGTGTCTTATACTACAAAAAATACAGTATTTACTATGGTTTTGCCTTATTTCATGTGATTAGGGTAACCCCTCTGCAAATGATTTTTAATGACAATGACAAAAGGAAGCTGCTTTGAGCTAAGTGGAGGTTTCTTCCTGATAATGGTTCTGCAGCTCAACATGGTTTAAATTCAAATCCTTGTAGATTAAAACATTTGGATACCAAAATGGTGTGCTTTATTTTATCAGGTTTTAATAAGAAAAGGCCTTAACATAATTTCATTTCAAAGGACTAGAGAGCACTTATTCTGCTGGAGAAGCTCAGCAGCATGGAATAAATCTGGCCATCATCTGTTTCCATTTAGAGAATCACCCATAACACAAAGACAAGGGATCAGCAGAAACTAATTTGTTTTGGTCTCTCTTCTCTGACCTCCCATGTATTATACAAGGGTTGAGTTAATTATCCTTAAATTCTAATAGGTTATCATTAATTCTATATCTGAACATTCTAGTTTCCCTCCATACTCTAATTGCTCAAGGATATAATAAAGCTTTCTCTAATATTTATAGAAATATTGTGTCTGTGTTGTACTCTCTGCCAATTACTTTATTTTGTGTTTTGTCTCTTTGGGCTAATAAGAATAATAATAATTCCCCACTACCTTTGTGATGGCCCTTTATGTAGTTCTGGAAAGTTATAATGTCCCCCCTCTGCCTTCTTTCTTCTATATTGAGCATGTTCACTTCTCTTAATCTTTCCTCATGGGTCTTATTTTCAATATCTTTTATCACCTTTGATGATGTCCTTTTAATTTCCCCTAATTTGTCTGTATCTGAAGATGAGCATGTTGCTCTAAACTAAATGCTGCACACCAAATGAAGTCTAACCAGCACCAAATAGAGTGGTAAATGTGATAGGAACATTAACACAAATCAAAGCAAATTTGTCATTTTTCCCCCTTTTCAGGTCAGCATCCTTCTTGCTTTCTTTTTTGCTTTCTAGTTGCCAGCCAATCCATGCTTCATACTTCTTCTTCTTTTCTTCTAGGTAGGTTCTTCCACAACAGTTAAAATCCATGTGACTTCCAGGTTGGAATATGTGTTCTAAAGCCTGAAAGGCCATCTCTTTCTGGTTACATCCACCATAGCCATCAGAGCAGGGAGGCAGGGAATGTGTCAGCCTTTCTAAGCATATTCATCTGGTGAAACCCAAAAAAAGGGGCCTTCTCTGTGGTTGCTCCATCCCTTTGGAACATCATGCCTACAGAGATTAGACTGGCCCCCACTTTAGCCCTCTTTTGCAAGACTCTGAAGACCTAGTTTTGCCAATGCGTCTGAGAAACACAGAGTGGGATGGAGCCCATAAAGTGGCTTGTTTGATTTCTATTTTTTAAAAAAAAAAGTTTTATTGTGAAAATTTTGAATACAGAAAAAAAAAAATTAAATTTGCATATATACAATATCACATCT